>JAVRKA010000729.1:0-58535 GCA_034508555.1 Venustoraphidia nigricollis | reverse complement strand
GTCGATAGGCATTTCAGATATAGGTGTCGATAGGCATTTCAGATATAGGTGCCGATAGGCATTTCAGATATAGTTGCCGATTGGCATTTTAAAAATATGTGCCGATAGGCATTTCAGATATAGAAGCCGATAGGCATTTCAAATATAGGTGCCGATAGGCATTCCAGATGTGGTTGCCGATAGGCATTTCAAATATAGGTGCTGATAGGCATTTCAGATGTAGTTTCCGATAGGCATTTCAAAAATAGGTGTCGATAGGCATTTCAGATATAGGTGTCGATAGGCATTTTAGATATAGGTGTCGATAGGCATTTCAGATATAGGTGTCGATAGGCATTTCAGATATAGGTGTCGATAGGCATTTCAGATATAGGTGTCGATAGGCATTTCAGATATAGGTGCTGATAGGCATTTCAGATGTAGTTTCCGATAGGCATTTCAAAAATAGGTGTCGATAGGCATTTCAGATATAGGTGTCGATAGGCATTTCAGATATAGGTGTCGATAGGCATTTTAGATATAGGTGTCGATAGGCATTTCAGATATAAGTGTCGATAGGCATTTCAGATATAGGTGTCGATAGGCATTTCAGATATAGGTGCTGATAGGCATTTTAGATATAGTTGCCGATTGGCATTTTAAAAATAGGTGCCGATAGGCGTTTCAGATATAGAAGCCCATAGGCATTTCAAATATAGGTGCCGATAGGCATTCCAGATATGGTTGCCGATAGGCATTTCAAATATAGGTGCTGATAGGCATTTCAGATGTAGTTTCCGATAGGCATTTCAAAAATAGGTGTCGATAGGCATTTCAGATATAGGTGTCGATAGGCATTTCAGATATAGGTGTCGATAGGCATTTCAGATATAGGTGCCGATAGGCATTTCAGATATAGTTGCCGATTGGCATTTTAAAAATAGGTGCCGATAGGCATTTCAGATATAGAAGCCGATAGGCATTTCAAATATAGGTGCCGATAGGCATTCCAGATATGGTTGCCGATAGGCATTTCAAATATAGGTGCTGATAGGCATTTCAGATGTAGTTTCCGATAGGCATTTCAAAAATAGGTGTCGATAGGCATTTCAGATATAGTTGTCGATAGGCATTTCAGATATAGGTGTCGATAGGCATTTCAGATATAGGTGTCGATAGGCATTTCAGATATAGGTGTCGATAGGCATTTCAGATATAGGTGTCGATAGGCATTTCAGATATAGGTGTCGATAGGCATTTCAGATATAGGTGTCGATAGGCATTTCAGATATAGGTGTCGATAGGCATTTCAGATATAGGTGCCGATAGGCATTTCAGATATAGTTGCCGATTGGCATTTTAAAAATAGGTGCCGATAGGCATTTCAGATATAGAAGCCGATAGGCATTTCAAATATAGGTGCCGATAGGCATTCCAGATATGGTTGCCGATAGGCATTTCAAATATAGGTGCTGATAGGCATTTCAGATGTAGTTTCCGATAGGCATTTCAAAAATAGGTGTCGATAGGCATTTCAGATATAGGTGTCGATAGGCATTTCAGATATAGGTGTCGATAGGCATTTCAGATATAGGTGTCGATAGGCATTTCAGATATAGGTGTCGATAGGCATTTCAGATATAGGTGCCGATAGGCATTTCAGATATAGTTGCCGATTGGCATTTTAAAAATAGGTGCCGATAGGCATTTCAGATATAGAAGCCGATAGGCATTTCAAATATAGGTGCCGATAGGCATTCCAGATATGGTTGCCGATAGGCATTTCAAATATAGGTGCTGATAGGCATTTCAGATGTAGTTTCCGATAGGCATTTCAAAAATAGGTGTCGATAGGCATTTTAGATATAGGTGTCGATAGGCATTTCAGATATAGGTGTCGATAGGTATTTCAGATATAGGTGTCGATAGGCATTTCAGATATAGGTGTCGATAGGCATTTCAGATATAGGTGCCGATAGGCATTTCAGATATAGTTGCCGATTGGCATTTAAAAAATAGGTGCCGATAGGCATTTCAGATATAGAAGCCGATAGGCATTTCAAATATAGGTGCCGATAGGCATTCCAGATGTGGTTGCCGATAGGCATTTCAAATATAGGTGCTGATAGGCATTTCAGATGTAGTTTCCGATAGGCATTTCAAAAATAGGTGTCGATAGGCATTTCAGATATAGGTGTCGATAGGCATTTCAGATATAGGTGTCGATAGGCATTTCAGATATAGGTGTCGATAGGCATTTCAGATATAGGTGTCGATAGGTATTTCAGATATAGGTGTCGATAGGCATTTCAGATATAGGTGTCGATAGGCATTTCAGATATAGGTGCCGATAGGCATTTCAGATATAGTTGCCGATTGGCATTTTAAAAATAGGTGCCGATAGGCATTTCAGATATAGAAGCCGATAGGCATTTCAAATATAGGTGCCGATAGGCATTCCAGATGTGGTTGCCGATAGGCATTTCAAATATAGGTGCTGATAGGCATTTCAGATGTAGTTTCCGATAGGCATTTCAAAAATAGGTGTCGATAGGCATTTCAGATATAGGTGTCGATAGGCATTTCAGATATAGGTGTCGATAGGCATTTCAGATATATGTGTCGATAGGCATTTCAGATATAGGTGTCGATAGGCATTTCAGATATAGGTGTCGATAGGCATTTCAGATGTAGGTGTCGATTGGCATTTTAAAAATAGGTGCCGATAGGCATTTCAGATATAGAAGCCGATAGGCATTTCAAATATAGGTGCCGATAGGCATTCCAGATATGGTTGCCGATAGGCATTTCAAATATAGGTGCTGATAGGCATTTCAGATGTAGTTTCCGATAGGCATTTCAAAAATAGGTGTCGATAGGCATTTTAGATATAGGTGTCGATAGGCATTTCAGATATAGGTGTCGATAGGTATTTCAGATATAGGTGTCGATAGGCATTTCAGATATAGGTGTCGATAGGCATTTCAGATATAGGTGTCGATAGGCATTTCAGATATAGGTGCCGATAGGCATTTCAGATATAGTTGCCGATTGGCATTTTAAAAATAGGTGCCGATAGGCATTTCAGATATAGAAGCCGATAGGCATTTCAAATATAGGTGCCGATAGGCATTCCAGATATGGTTGCCGATAGGCATTTCATATATAGGTGCTGATAGGCATTTCAGATGTAGTTTCCGATAGGCATTTCAAAAATAGGTGTCGATAGGCATTTCAGATATAGGTGTCGATAGGCATTTCAGATATAGGTGTCGATAGGCATTTCAGATATAGGTGTCGATAGGCATTTCAGATATAGGTGTCGATAGGCATTTCAGATATAGGTGTCGATAGGCATTTCAGATATAGGTGTCGATAGGCATTTCAGATATAGGTGTCGATAGGCATTTCAGATATAGGTGTCGATAGGCATTTCAGATATAGGTGTCGATAGGCATTTCAGATATAGGTGTCGATAGGCAATTCAGATATAGGTGTCTATAGGCATTTCAGATATAGGTGTCGATAGGCATTTCAGATATAGGTGTCGATAGGCATTTCAGATATAGGTGTCGATAGGCATTTCAGATATAGGTGTCGATAGGCATTTCAGATATAGGTGTCGATAGGCATATCAGATATAGGTGCCGATTAGCATTTCAGATATAGTTGCCGATTGGCATTTTAAAAATAGGTGCCGATAGGCATTTCAGATATAGAAGCCGATAGGCATTTCAAATATAGGTGCCGATAGGCATTCCAGATATGGTTGCCGATAGGCATTTCAAATATAGGTGCTGATAGGCATTTCAGATGTAGTTTCCGATAGGCATTTCAAAAATAGGTGTCGATAGGCATTTCAGATATAGGTGTCGATAGGCATTTCAGATATAGGTGTCGATAGGCATTTCAGATATAGGTGTCGATAGGCATTTCAGATATAGGTGTCGATAGGCATTTCAGATACAGGTGTCGATAGGCATTTCAGATATAGGTGTCGATAGGCATTTCAGATATAGGTGTCGATAGGCATTTCAGATATAGGTGTCGATAGGCATTTCAGATATAGGTGTCGATAGGCATTTCAGATATAGGTGTCGATAGGCATTTCAGATATAGGTGTCGATAGGCATTTCAGATATAGGTGTCGATAGGCATTTCAGATATAGGTGTCGAAAATCATTTCAGATATAGGTGCCGATAGGCATTTCAGATATAGTTGCCGATTGGCATTTTAAAAATAGGTGCCGATAGGCATTTCAGATATAGAAGCCGATAGGCATTTCAAATATAGGTGCCGATAGGCATTCCAGATATGGTTGCCGATAGGCATTTCAAATACAGGTGCTGATAGGCATTTCAGATGTAGTTTCCGATAGGCATTTCAAAAATAGGTGTCGATAGGCATTTCAGATATAGGTGTCGATAGGCATTTCAGAAATAGGTGTCGATAGGCATTTCAGATATAGGTGTCGATAGGCATTTCAGATATAGGTGTCGATAGGCATTTCAGATATAGGTGTCGATAGGCATTTCAGATATAGGTGTCGATAGGCATTTCAGATATAGGTGCCGATAGGCATTTCAGATATAGTTGCCGATTGGCATTTTAAAAATAGTTGCCGATAGGCATTTCAGATATAGAAGCCGATAGGCATTTCAAATATAGGTGCCGATAGGCATTCCAGATATGGTTGCCGATAGACATTTCAAATATAGGTGCTGATAGGCATTTCAGATGTAGTTTCCGATAGGCATTTCAAAAATAGGTGCCGATAGGCATTTCAGATATAGGTGTCGATAGGCATTTCAGATATAGGTGTCGATAGGCATTTCAGATATAGGTGTCGATAGGCATTTCAGATATAGGTGTCGATAGGCATTTCAGATATAGGTGTCGATAGGCATTTCAGATATAGGTGTCGATAGGCATTTCAGATATAGGTGTCGATAGGCATTTCAGATATAGGTGTCGATAGGCATTTCAGATATAGGTGCCGATAGGCATTTCAGATATAGTTGCCGGTTGGCATTTTAAAAATAGGTGCCGATAGTCATTTCAGATATAGAAGCCGATAGGCATTTCAAATATAGGTGCCGATAGGCATTCCAGATATGGTTGCCGATAGGCATTTCAAATATAGATGCTGATAGGCATTTCAGATGTAGTTTTCAAAAATAGGTGTCGATAGGCATTTCAGATATAGGTGTCGATAGGCATTTCAGATATAGGTGTCGATAGGCATTTCAGATATAGGTGTCGATAGGCATTTCAGATATAGGTGTCGATAGGCATTTCAGATATAGGTGTCGATAGGCATTTCAGATATAGGTGTCGATAGGCATTTTAGATATAGGTGTCGATAGGCATTTCAGATATAGGTGTCGATAGGCATTTCAGATATAGGTGTCGATAGGCATTTCAGATATAGGTGCCTATAGGCATTTCAGATATAGTTGCCGATTGGCATTTTAAAAATAGGTGCCGATAGGCATTTCAGATATATAAGCCGATAGGCATTTCAAATATAGGTGCCGATAGGCATTCCAAATATGGTTGCCGATAGGCATTTCAAATATAGGTGCTGATAGGCATTTCAGATGTAGTTTCCGATAGGCATTTCAAAAATAGGTGTCGATAGGCATTTCAGATATAGGTGTCGATAGGCATTTCAGATATAGGTGTCGATAGGCATTTCAGATATAGGTGTCGATAGGCATTTCAGATATAGGTGTCGATAGGCATTTCAGATATAGGTGTCGATAGGCATTTCAGATATAGGTGTCGATAGGCATTTCAGATATAGGTGTCGATAGGCATTTCATATATAGGTGCCGATAGGCATTTCAGATATAGTTGCCGATTGGCATTTTAAAAATAGGTGCCGATAGGCATTTCAGATATAGAAGCCGATAGGCATTTCAAATATAGGTGCCGATAGGCATTCCAGATATGGTTGCCGATAGGCATTTCAAATATAGGTGCTGATAGGCATTTCAGATGTAGTTTCCGATAGGCATCTCAAAAATAGGTGTCGATAGGCATTTCAGATATAGGTGTCGATGGGCATTTCAGATATAGGTGTCTAAAGGCATTTCAGATATAGGTGTCGATAGGCATTTCAGATATAGGTGTCGATAGGCATTTCAGATATAGGTGTCGATAGGCATTTCAGATATAGGTGTCGATAGGCATTTCAGATATAGGTGTCGATAGGCATTTCAGATATAGGTGTCGATAGGCATTTCAGATATAGGTGTCGATAGGCATTTCAGATATAGGTGTCGATAGGCATTTCAGATATAGGTGTCGATAGGCATTTCAGATATAGGTGTCGATAGGCGTTTCAGATATAGGTGTCGATAGGCATTTCAGATATAGGTGTCGATAGGCATTTCAGATATAGGTGTCGATAGGCATTTCAGATATAGGTGTCGATAGGCATTTCAGATATAGGTGTCGACAGGCATTTCAGATATAGGTGCCGATAGGCATTTCAGATATAGTTGCCGATTGGCAATTTAAAAATAGGTGCCGATAGGCATTTCAGATATAGAAGCCGATAGGCATTTCAAATATAGGTGCCGATAGGCATTCCAGATATGGTTGCCGATAGGCATTTCAAATATAGGTGCTGATAGGCATTTCAGATGTAGTTTCCGATAGGCATTTCAAAAATAGGTGTCGATAGGCATTTCAGATATAGGTGTCGATAGGCATTTCAGATATAGGTGTCGATAGGCATTTCAGATATAGGTGTCGATAGGCATTTCAGATATAGGTGTCGATAGGCATTTCAGATATAGGTGTCGATAGGCATTTCAGATATAGGTGTCGATAGGCATTTCAGATATAGGTGTCGATAGGCATTTCAGATATAGGTGCCGATAGGCATTTCAGATATAGTTGCCGGTTGGCATTTTAAAAATAGGTGCCGATAGTCATTTCAGATATAGAAGCCGATAGGCATTTCAAATATAGGTGCCGATAGGCATTCCAGATATGGTTGCCGATAGGCATTTCAAATATAGATGCTGATAGGCATTTCAGATGTAGTTTTCAAAAATAGGTGTCGATAGGCATTTCAGATATAGGTGTCGATAGGCATTTCAGATATAGGTGTCGATAGGCATTTCAGATATAGGTGTCGATAGGCATTTCAGATATAGGTGTCGATAGGCATTTCAGATATAGGTGCCGATAGGCATTTCAGATATAGTTACCGATTGGCATTTTAAAAATAGGTGCCGATAGGCATTTCAGATATAGAAGCCGATAGGCATTTCAAATATAGGTGCCGATAGGCATTCCAGATATGGTTGCCGATAGGCATTTCAAATATAGGTGCTGATAGGCATTTCAGATGTAGTTTCCGATAGGCATTTCAAAAATAGGACGTGTCGATAGGCATTTCAGATATAGGTGTCGATAGGCATTTCATATATAGGTGTCGATAGGCATTTCAGATATAGGTGTCGATAGGCATTTCAGATATAGGTGTCGATAGGCATTTCAGATATAGGTGCCGATAGGCATTTCAGTTATAGTTGCCGATTGGCATTTTAAAAATAGGTGCCGATAGGCATTTCAGATATAGAAGCCGATAGGCATTTCAAATATAGGTGCCGATAGGCATTCCAGATATGGTTGCCGATAGGCATTTCAAATATAGGTGCTGATAGGCATTTCAGATGTAGTTTCCGATAGGCATTTCAAAAATAGGTGTCGATAGGCATTTCAGATATAGGTGTCGATAGGCATTTCAGATATAGGTGTCGATAGGCATTTCAGATATAGGTGTCGATAGGCATTTCAGATATAGGTGTCGATAGGCATTTCAGATATAGGTGTCGATAGGCATTTCAGATATAGGTGTCGATAGGCATTTCAGATATAGGTGTCGATAGGCATTTCAGATATAGAAGCCGATAGGCATTTCAAATATACGTGCCGATAGGCATTCCAGATATGGTTGCCGATAGGCATTTCAAATATAGGTGCTGATAGGCATTTCAGATGTAGTTTCCGATAGGCATTTCAAAAATAGGTGTCGATAGGCATTTCAGATATAGGTGTCGATAGGCATTTCAGATATATGTGTCGATAGGCATTACAGATAGAGGTGTCGATAGGCATTTCAGATATAGGTGTCGATAGGCATTTCAGATATAGGTGTCGATAGGCATTTCAGATATAGGTGTCGATAGGCATTTCAGATATAGGTGTCGATAGGCATTTCAGATATAGGTGTCGATAGGCATTTCAGATATAGGTGTCGATAGGCATTTCAGATATAGGTGCCGATAGGCATTTCAGATATAGTTGCCGATTGGCATTTTAAAATTAGGTGCCGATAGGCATTTCAGATATAGAAGCCGATAGGCATTTCAAATATAGGTGCCGATAGGCATTCCAGATATGGTTGCCGATAGGCATTTCAAATATAGGTGCTGATAGGCATTTCAGATGTAGTTTCCGATAGGCATTTCAAAAATAGGTGTCGATAGGCATTTCAGATATAGGTGTCGATAGGCATTTCAGATATAGGTGTCGATAGGCATTACAGATAGAGGTGTCGATAGGCATTTCAGATATAGGTGTCGATAGGCATTTCAGATATAGGTGTCGATAGGCATTTCAGATATAGGTGTCGATAGGTATTTCAGATATAGGTGTCGATAGGCATTTCAGATATAGGTGTCGATAGGCATTTCAGATATAGGTGCCGATAGGCATTTCAGATATAGTTGCCGATTGGCATTTTAAAAATAGGTGCCGATAGGCATTTCAGATATAGAAGCCGATAGGCATTTCAAATATAGGTGCCGATAGACATTCCAGATGTGGTTGCCGATAGGCATTTCAAATATAGGTGCTGATAGGCATTTCAGATGTAGTTTCCGATAGGCATTTCAAAAATAGGTGTCGATAGGCATTTCAGATATAGGTGTCGATAGGCATTTCAGATATAGGTGTCGATAGGCATTTCAGATATAGGTGTCGATAGGCATTTCAGATATAGGTGTCGATAGGCATTTCAGATATAGGTGCCGATAGGCATTTCAGATATAGTTGCCGATTGGCATTTTAAAAATAGGTGCCGATAGGCATTTCAGATATAGAAGCCGATAGGCATTTCAAATATAGGTGCCGATAGGCATTCCAGATATGGTTGCCGATAGGCATTTCAAATATAGGTGCTGATAGGCATTTCAGATGTAGTTTCCGATAGGCATTTCAAAAATAGGTGTCGATAGGCATTTCAGATATAGGTGTCGATAGGCATTTCAGATATAGGTGTCGATAGGCATTACAGATAGAGGTGTCGATAGGCATTTCAGATATAGGTGTCGATAGGCATTTCAGATATAGGTGTCGATAGGCATTTCAGATATAGGTGTCGATAGTCAGATATAGGTGTCGATAGGCATTTCAGATATAGGTGTCGATAGGCATTTCAGATATAGGTGCCGATAGGCATTTCAGATATAGTTGCCGATTGGCATTTTAAAAATAGGTGCCGATAGGCATTTCAGATATAGAAGCCGATAGGCATTTCAAATATAGGTGCCGATAGACATTCCAGATGTGGTTGCCGATAGGCATTTCAAATATAGGTGCTGATAGGCATTTCAGATGTAGTTTCCGATAGGCATTTCAAAAATAGGTGTCGATAGGCATTTCAGATATAGGTGTCGATAGGCATTTCAGATATAGGTGTCGATAGGCATTTCAGATATAGGTGCCGATAGGCGTTTCAGATATAGTTGCCGATTGGCATTTTAAAAATAGGTGCCGATAGGCATTTCAGATATAGAAGCCGATAGGCATTTCAAATATAGGTGCCGATAGACATTCCAGATGTGGTTGCCGATAGGCATTTCAAATATAGGTGCTGATAGGCATTTCAGATGTAGTTTCCGATAGGCATTTCAAAAATAGGTGTCGATAGGCATTTCAGATATAGGTGTCGATAGGCATTTCAGATATAGGTGTCGAAAGGCATTTCAGATATAAGTGTCGATAGGCATTTCAGATATAGGTGTCGATAGGCATTTCAGATATAGGTGTCGATAGGCATTTCAGATATAGGTGTCGATAGGCATTTCAGATATAAGTGTCGATAGGCATTTCAGATATATGTGCCGATAGGCATTTCAGATATAGTTGCCGATTGGCATTTCAAAAATAGGTGCCGATAGGCATTTCAGATATAGAAGCCGATAGGCATTTCAAATATAGGCTCCGATAGGCATTCCAGATATGGTTGCCGATAGGCATTTCAAATATAGGTGCTGATAGGCATTTCAGATGTAGTTTCCGATAGGCATTTCAAAAATAGGTGTCGATAGGCATTTCAGATATAGGTGTCGATAGGCATTTCAGATATAGGTGTCGATAGGCATTTTAGATATAGGTGTCGATAGGCATTTCAGATATAGGTGTCGATAGGCATTTCAGATATAGGTGTCGATAGGCATTTCAGATATAGGTGCCGATAGGCATTTTAGATATAGTTGCCGATTGGCATTTTAAAAATAGGTGCCGATAGGCGTTTCAGATATAGAAGCCGATAGGCATTTCAAATATAGGTGCCGATAGGCATTCCAGATATGGTTGCCGATAGGCATTTCAAATATAGGTGCTGATAGGCATTTCAGATGTAGTTTCCGATAGGCATTTCAAAAATAGGTGTCGATAGGCATTTCAGATATAGGTGTCGATAGGCATTTCAGATATAGGTGTCGATAGGCATTTCAGATATAGGTGTCGATAGGCATTTCAGATATAGGTGTCGATAGGCATTTCAGATATAGGTGTCGATAGGCATTTCAGATATAGGTGTCGATAGGCATTTCAGATATAGGTGCCGATAGGCATTTCAGATATAGTTGCCGATTGGCATTTTAAAAATAGGTGCCGATAGGCATTTCAGATATAGAAGCCGATAGGCATTTTAAATATAGGTGCCGATAGGCATTCCAAATATGGTTGCCGATAGGCATTTCAAATATAGGTGCTGATAGGCATTTCAGATGTAGTTTCCGATAGGCATTTCAAAAATAGGTGTCGATAGGCATTTCAGATATAGGTGTCGATAGGCATTTCAGATATAGGTGTCGATAGGCATTTCAGATATAGGTGTCGATAGGCATTTCAGATATAGGTGTCGATAGGCATTTCAGATATAGGTGTCGATAGGCATTTCAGATATAGGTGTCGATAGGCATTTCAGATATAGGTGTCGATAGGCATTTCAGATATAGGTGCCGATAGGCATTTCAGATATAGTTGCCGATTGGCATTTTAAAAATAGGTGCCGATAGGCATTTCAGATATAGAAGCCGATAGGCATTTCAAATATAGGTGCCGATAGGCATTCCAGATATGGTTGCTGATAGGCATTTCAAATATAGGTGCTGTTAGGCATTTCAGATGTAGTTTCCGATAGGCATCTCAAAAATAGGTGTCGATAGGCATTTCAGATATAGGTGTCGATAGGCATTTCAGATATAGGTGTCTAAAGGCATTTCAGATATAGGTGTCGATAGGCATTTCAGATATAGGTGTCGATAGGCATTTCAGATATAGGTGTCGATAGGCATTTCTGATATAGGTGTCGATAGGCATTTCAGATATAGGTGTCGATGGCCATTTCAGATATAGGTGTCGATAGGCATTTCAGATATAGGTGTCGATAGGCATTTCAGATATAGGTGTCGATAGGTATTTCAGATATAGGTGTCGATAGGCATTTCAGATATAGGTGTCGATAGGCATTTCAGGTATAGGTGCCGATAGGCATTTCAGATATAGTTGCCGATTGGCATTTTAAAAATAGGTGCCGATAGGCATTTCAGATATAGAAGCCGATAGGCATTTCAAATATAGGTGCCGATAGGCATTCCAGATGTGGTTGCCGATAGGCATTTCAAATATAGGTGCTGATAGGCATTTCAGATGTAGTTTCCGATAGGCATTTCAAAAATAGGTGTCGATAGGCATTTCAGATATAGGTGTCGATAGGCATTTCAGATATAGGTGTCGATAGGCATTTCAGATATAGGTGTCGATAGGCATTTCAGATATAGGTGCCGATAGGCATTTCAGTTATAGTTGCCGATTGGCATTTTAAAAATAGGTGCCGATAGGCATTTCAGATATAGTTGCCGATTGGCATTTTAAAAATAGGTGCCGATAGGCATTTCAGATATAGAAGCCGATAGGCATTTCAAATATAGGTGCCGATAGGCATTCCAGATATGGTTGCCGATAGGCATTTCAAATATAGGTGCTGATAGGCATTTCAGATGTAGTTTCCGATAGGCATTTCAAAAATAGGTGTTGATAGGCATTTCAGATATAGGTGTCGATAGGCATTTCAGATATAGGTGTCGATAGGCATTTCAGATATAGGTGTCGATAGGCATTTCAGATATAGGTGTCGATAGGCATTTCAGATATAGGTGTCGATAGGCATTTCAGATATAGGTGTCGATAGGCATTTCAGATATAGGTGCCGATAGGCATTTCAGATATAGTTGCCGATTGGCATTTTAAAAATAGGTGCCGATAGGCATTTCAGATATAGAAGACGATAGGCATTTCAAATATAGGTGCCGATAGGCATTCCAGATATGGTTGCCGATAGGCATTTCAGATGTAGTTTCCGATAGGCATTTCAAAAATAGGTGTCGATAGGCATTTCAGATATAGGTGTCGATAGGCATTTTAGATATAGGTGTCGATAGGCATTTCAGATATAGGTGTCGATAGGCATTTCAGATATAGGTGTCGATAGGCATTTCAGATATAGGTGTCGATAGGCATTTCAGATATAGGTGTCGATAGGCATTTCAGATATAGGTGTCGATTGGCATTTCAGATATAGGTGCCGATAGGCATTTCAGATATAGTTGCCGATTGGCATTTTAAAAATAGGTGCCGATAGGCATTTCAGATATAGAAGCCGATAGGCATTTCAAATATAGGTGCCGATAGGCATTCCAGATATGGTTGCCGATAGGCATTTCAAATATAGGTGCTGATAGGCATTTCAGATGTAGTTTCCGATAGGCATTTCAAAAATAGGTGTCGATAGGCATTTCAGATATAGGTGTCGATAGGCATTTCAGATATAGGTGTCGATAGGCATTACAGATAGAGGTGTCGATAGGCATTTCAGATATAGGTGTCGATAGGCATTTCAGATATAGGTGTCGATAGGCATTTCAGATATAGGTGTCGATAGGTATTTCAGATATAGGTGTCGATAGGCATTTCAGATATAGGTGTCGATAGGCATTTCAGATATAGGTGCCGATAGGCATTTCAGATATAGTTGCCGATTGGCATTTTAAAAATAGGTGCCGATAGGCATTTCAGATATAGAAGCCGATAGGCATTTCAAATATAGGTGCCGATAGGCATTCCAGATGTGGTTGCCGATAGGCATTTCAAATATAGGTGCTGATAGGCATTTCAGATGTAGTTTCCGATAGGCATTTCAAAAATAGGTGTCGATAGGCATTTCAGATATAGGTGTCGATAGGCATTTCAGATATAGGTGTCGAAAGGCATTTCAGATATAGGTGTCGATAGGCATTTCAGATATAGGTGTCGATAGGCATTTCAGATATAGGTGTCGATAGGCATTTCAGATATAGGTGTCGATAGGCATTTCAGATATAGGTGTCGATAGGCATTTCAGATATATGTGCCGATAGGCATTTCAGATATAGTTGCCGATTGGCATTTCAAAAATAGGTGCCGATATGCATTTCAGATATAGAAGCCGATAGGCATTTCAAATATAGGCTCCGATAGGCATTCCAGATATGGTTGCCGATAGGCATTTCAAATATAGGTGCTGATAGGCATTTCAGATGTAGTTTCCGATAGGCATTTCAAAAATAGGTGTCGATAGGCATTTCAGATATAGGTGTCGATAGGCATTTCAGATATAGGTGTCGATAGGCATTTTAGATATAGGTGTCGATAGGCATTTCAGATATAGGTGTCGATAGGCATTTCAGATATAGGTGTCGATAGGCATTTCAGATATATGTGCCGATAGGCATTTTAGATATAGTTGCCGATTGGCATTTTAAAAATAGGTGCCGATAGGCGGTTCAGATATAGAAGCCGATAGGCATTTCAAATATAGGTGCCGATAGGCATTCCAGATATGGTTGCCGATAGGCATTTCAAATATAGGTGCTGATAGGCATTTCAGATGTAGTTTCCGATAGGCATTTCAAAAATAGGTGTCGATAGGCATTTCAGATATAGTTGTCGATAGGCATTTCAGATATAGGTGTCGATAGGCATTTCAGATATAGGTGTCGATAGGCATTTCAGATATAGGTGTCGATAGGCATTTCAGATATAGGTGTCGATAGGCATTTTAGATATAGGTGTCGATAGGCATTTCAGATATAGGTGTCGATAGGCATTTCAGATATAGGTGTCGATAGGCATTTCAGATATAGGTGCCTATAGGCATTTCAGATATAGTTGCCGATTGGCATTTTAAAAATAGGTGCCGATAGGCATTTCAGATATAGAAGCCGATAGGCATTTCAAATATAGGTGCCGATAGGCATTCCAAATATGGTTGCCGATAGGCATTTCAAATATAGGTGCTGATAGGCATTTCAGATGTAGTTTCCGATAGGCATTTCAAAAATAGGTGTCGATAGGCATTTCAGATATAGGTGTCGATAGGCATTTCAGATATAGGTGTCGATAGGCATTTCAGATATAGGTGTCGATAGGCATTTCAGATATAGGTGTCGATAGGCATTTCAGATATAGGTGTCGATAGGCATTTCAGATATAGGTGTCGATAGGCATTTCAGATATAGGTGTCGATAGGCATTTCATATATAGGTGCCGATAGGCATTTCAGATATAGTTGCCGATTGGCATTTTAAAAATAGGTGCCGATAGGCATTTCAGATATAGAAGCCGATAGGCATTTCAAATATAGGTGCCGATAGGCATTCCAGATATGGTTGCCGATAGGCATTTCAAATATAGGTGCTGATAGGCATTTCAGATGTAGTTTCCGATAGGCATCTCAAAAATAGGTGTCGATAGGCATTTCAGATATAGGTGTCGATGGGCATTTCAGATATAGGTGTCTAAAGGCATTTCAGATATAGGTGTCGATAGGCATTTCAGATATAGGTGTCGATAGGCATTTCAGATATAGGTGTCGATAGGCATTTCAGATATAGGTGTCGATAGGCATTTCAGATATAGGTGTCGATAGGCATTTCAGATATAGGTGTCGATAGGCATTTCAGATATAGGTGTCGATAGGCATTTCAGATATAGGTGTCGATAGGCATTTCAGATATAGGTGTCGATAGGCATTTCAGATATAGGTGTCGATAGGCATTTCAGATATAGGTGTCGACAGGCATTTCAGATATAGGTGCCGATAGGCATTTCAGACATAGTTGCCGATTGGCTATTTAAAAATAGGTGCCGATAGGCATTTCAGATATAGAAGCCGATAGGCATTTCAAATATAGGTGCCGATAGGCATTCCAGATATGGTTGCCGATAGGCATTTCAAATATAGGTGCTGATAGGCATTTCAGATGTAGTTTCCGATAGGCATTTCAAAAATAGGTGTCGATAGGCATTTCAGATATAGGTGTCGATAGGCATTTCAGATATAGGTGTCGATAGGCATTTCAGATATAGGTGTCGATAGGCATTTCAGATATAGGTGTCGATAGGCCTTTCAGATATAGGTGTCGATAGGCATTTCAGATATAGGTGTCGATAGGCATTTCAGATATAGGTGTCGATAGGCATTTCAGATATAGGTGCCGATAGGCATTTCAGATATAGAAGCCGATAGGCATTTCAAATATAGGTGCCGATAGGCATTCCAGATATGGTTGCCGATAGGCATTTCAAATATAGATGCTGATAGGCATTTCAGATGTAGTTTTCAAAAATAGGTGTCGATAGGCATTTCAGATATAGGTGTCGATAGGCATTTCAGATATAGGTGTCGATAGGCATTTCAGATATAGGTGTCGATAGGCATTTCAGATATAGGTGTCGATAGGCATTTCAGATATAGGTGTCGATAGGCATTTCAGATATAGGTGTCGATAGGCATTTCAGATATAGGTGTCGATAGGCATTTCAGATATAGGTGTCGATAGGCATTTCAGATATAGTTACCGATTGGCATTTTAAAAATAGGTGCCGATAGGCATTTCAGATATAGGTGCCGATAGGCATTCCAGATATGGTTGCCGATAGGCATTTCAAATATAGGTGCTGATAGGCATTTCAGATGTAGTTTCCGATAGGCATTTCAAAAATAGGTATCGATAGGCATTTCAGATATAGGTGTCGATAGGCATTTCATATATAGGTGTCGATAGGCATTTCAGATATAGGTGTCGATAGGCATTTCAGATATAGGTGTCGATAGGCATTTCAGATATAGGTGTCGATAGGCATTTCAGATATAGGTGTCGATAGGCATTTCAGATATAGGTGCCGATAGGCATTTCAGTTATAGTTGCCGATTGGCATTTTAAAAATAGGTGCCGATAGGCATTTCAGATATAGAAGCCGATAGGCATTTCAAATATAGGTGCCGATAGGCATTCCAGATATGGTTGCCGATAGGCATTTCAAATATAGGTGCTGATAGGCATTTCAGATGTAGTTTCCGATAGGCATTTCAAAAATAGGTGTCGATAGGCATTTCAGATATAGGTGTCGATAGGAATTTCAGATATAGGTGTCGATAGGCATTTCAGATATAGGTGTCGATAGGCATTTCAGATATAGGTGTCGATAGGCATTTCAGATATAGGTGTCGATAGGCATTTCAGATATAGGTGTCGATAGGCATTTCAGATATAGGTGTCGATAGGCATTTCAGATATAGGTGCCGATAGGCATTTCAGATATAGTTGCCGATTGGCATTTTAAAAATAGGTGCCGATAGGCATTTCAGATATAGAAGCCGATAGGCATTTCAAATATAGGTGCCGATAGGCATTCCAGATATGGTTGCCGATAGGCATTTCAGATGTAGTTTCCGATAGGCATTTCAAAAATAGGTGTCGATAGGCATTTCAGATATAGGTGTCGATAGGCATTTTAGATATAGGTGTCGATAGGCATTTCAGATATAGGTGTCGATAGGCATTTCAGATATAGGTGTCGATAGGCATTTCAGATATAGGTGTCGATAGGCATTTCAGATATAGGTGTCGATAGGCATTTCAGATATAGGTGTCGATAGGCATTTCAGATATAGGTGCCGATAGGCATTTCAGATATAGTTGCCGATTGGCATTTTAAAAATAGGTGCCGATAGGCATTTCAGATATAGAAGCCGATAGGCATTTCAAATATAGGTGCCGATAGGCATTCCAGATATGGTTGCCGATAGGCATTTCAAATATAGGTGCTGATAGGCATTTCAGATGTAGTTTCCGATAGGCATTTCAAAAATAGGTGTCGATAGGCATTTCAGATATAGGTGTCGATAGGCATTTCAAATATAGGTGTCGATAGGCATTACAGATATAGGTGTCGATAGGCATTTCAGATATAGGTGTCGATAGGCATTTCAGATATAGGTGTCGATAGGCATTTCAGATATAGGTGTCGATAGGTATTTCAGATATAGGTGTCGATAGGCATTTCAGATATAGGTGTCGATAGGCATTTCAGATATAGGTGCCGATAGGCATTTCAGATATAGTTGCCGATTGGCATTTTAAAAATAGGTGCCGATAGGCATTTCAGATATAGAAGCAGATAGGCATTTCAAATATAGGTGCCGATAGGCATTCCAGATGTGGTTGCCGATAGGCATTTCAAATATAGGTGCTGATAGGCATTTCAGATGTAGTTTCCGATAGGCATTTCAAAAATAGGTGTCGATAGGCATTTCAGATAGAGGTGTCGATAGGCATTTCAGATATAGGTGTCGATAGGCATTTCAGATATAGGTGTCGATAGGCATTTCAGATATAGGTGCCGATAGGCATTTCAGTTATAGTTGCCGATTGGCATTTTAAAAATAGGTGCCGATAGGCATTTCAGATATAGTTGCCGATTGGCATTTTCAAAATAGGTGCCGATAGGCATTTCAGATATAGAAGCCGATAGGCATTTCAAATATAGGTGCCGATAGGCATTCCAGATATGGTTGCCGATAGGCATTTCAAATATAGGTGCTGATAGGCATTTCAGATGTAGTTTCCGATAGGCATTTCAAAAATAGGTGTCGATAGGCATTTCAGATATAGGTGTCGATAGGCATTTCAGATATAGGTGTCGATAGGCATTTCAGATATAGGTGTCGATAGGCATTTCAGATATAGGTGTCGATAGGCATTTTAGATATAGGTGTCGATAGGCATTTCAGATATAGGTGTCGATAGGCATTTCAGATATAGGTGTCGATAGGCATTTCAGATATAGGTGTCGATAGGCATTTCAGATATAGGTGTCGATAGGCATTTTAGATATAGGTGTCGATAGGCATTTCAGATATAGGTGCCGATAGGCATTTCAGATATAGTTGCCGATTGGCATTTTAAAAATAGGTGCCGATAGGCATTTCAGATATAGAAGCCGATAGGCATTTCAAATATAGGTGCCGATAGGCATTCCAGATATGGTTGCCGATAGGCATTTCAAATATAGGTGCTGATAGGCATTTCAGATGTAGTTTCCGATAGGCGTTTCAAAAATAGGTGTCGATAGGCATTTCAGATATAGGTGTCGATAGGCATTTCAGATATAGGTGTCGATAGGCATTACAGATATAGGTGTCGATAGGCATTTCAGATATAGGTGTCGATAGGCATTTCAGATATAGGTGTCGATAGGCATTTCAGATATAGGTGTCGATAGGTATTTCAGATATAGGTGTCGATAGGCATTTCAGATATAGGTGTCGATAGGCATTTCAGATATAGGTGCCGATAGGCATTTCAGATATAGTTGCCGATTGGCATTTTAAAAATAGGTGCCGATAGGCATTTCAGATATAGAAGCCGATAGGCATTTCAAATATAGGTGCCGATAGGCATTCCAGATGTGGTTGCCGATAGGCATTTCAAATATAGGTGCTGATAGGCATTTCAGATGTAGTTTCCGATAGGCATTTCAAAAATAGGTGTCGATAGGCATTTCAGATATAGGTGTCGATAGGCATTTCAGATATAGGTGTCGAAAGGCATTTCAGATATAGGTGTCGATAGGCATTTCAGATATAGGTGTCGATAGGCATTTCAGATATAGGTGTCGATAGGCATTTCAGATATAGGTGTCGATAGGCATTTCAGATATAGGTGTCGATAGGCATTTCAGATATATGTGCCGATAGGCATTTCAGATATAGTTGCCGATTGGCATTTTAAAAATAGGTGCCGATAGGCATTTCAGATATAAAAGCCGATAGGCATTTCAAATATAGGCTCCGATAGGCATTCCAGATATGGTTGCCGATAGGCATTTCAAATATAGGTGCTGATAGGCATTTCAGATGTAGTTTCCAAATGGCATTTCAAAAATAGGTGTCGATAGGCATTTCAGATATAGGTGTCGATAGGCATTTCAGATATAGGTGTCGATAGGCATTTTAGATATAGGTGTCGATAGGCATTTCAGATATAGGTGTCGATAGGCATTTCAGATATAGGTGTCGATAGGCATTTCAGATATAGGTGCCGATAGGCATTTTAGATATAGTTGCCGATTGGCATTTTAAAAATAGGTGCCGATAGGCGTTTCAGATATAGAAGCCGATAGGCATTTCAAATATAGGTGCTGATAGGCATTTCAGATGTAGTTTCCGATAGGCATTTCAAAAATAGGTGTCGATAGGCATTTCAGATATAGGTGTCGATAGGCATTTCAGATATAGGTGTCGATAGGCATTTCAGATATAGGTGTCGATAGGCATTTCAGATATAGGTGTCGATAGGCATTTCAGATATAGGTGTCGATAGGCATTTCAGATATAGGTGTCGATAGGCATTTCAGATATAGGTGTCGATAGGCATTTCAGATATAGGTGTCGATAGGCATTTCAGATATAGGTGCCGATAGGCATTTCAGATATAGTTGCCGATTGGCATTTTAAAAATAGGTGCCGATAGGCATTTCAGATATAGAAGCCGATAGGCATTTCAAATATAGGTGCCGATAGGCATTCCAGATATGGTTGCCGATAGGCATTTCAAATATAGGTGCTGATAGGCATTTCAGATGTAGTTTCCGATAGGCATCTCAAAAATAGGTGTCGATAGGCATTTCAGATATAGGTGTCGATAGGCATTTCAGATATAGGTGTCGATAGGCATTTCAGATATAGGTGTCGATAGGCATTTCAGATATAGGTGTCGATAGGCATTTCAGATATAGGTGTCGATAGGCATTTCAGATATAGGTGTCGATAGGCATTTCAGATATAGGTGCCGATAGGCATTTCAGATATAGTTGCCGATTGGCATTTTAAAAATAGGTGCCGATAGGCATTTCAGATATAGAAGCCGATAGGCATTTCAAATATAGGTGCCGATAGGCATTCCAGATATGGTCGCCGATAGGCATTTCAAATTTAGGTGCTGATAGGCATTTCAGATGTAGTTTCCGATAGGCATTTCTAAAATAGGTGTCGATAGGCATTTCAGATATAGGTGTCGATAGGCATTTCAGATATAGGTGTCGATAGGCATTTCAGATATAGGTGACGATAGGCATTTCAGATATAGGTGTCGATAGGCATTTCAGATATAGGTGTCGATTGGCATTTCAGATATAGGTGTCGATAGGCATTTCAGATATAGGTGTCGATAGGCATTTCAGATATAGGTGTCGATAGGCATTTCAGATAAAGGTGCCGATAGGCATTTCAGATATAGTTACCGATTGGCATTTTAAAAATAGGTGCCGATAGGCATTTCAGATATAAAAGCCGATAGGCATTTCAAATATAGGTGCCGATAGGCATTCCAGATATGGTTGCCGATAGGCATTTCAAATATAGGTGCTGATAGGCATTTCAGATGTAGTTTCCGATAGGCATTTCAAAAATAGGTGTCGATAGGCATTTCAGATATAGGTGTCGATAGGCATTTCAGATATAGCTGTCGATAGGCATTTCAGATATAGGTGTCGATAGGCATTTCAGATATAGGTGTCGATAGGCATTTCAGATATAGGTGTCGATAGGCATTTCAGATATAGGTGCCGATAGGCATTTCAGATATAGTTGCCGATTGGCATTTTAAAAATAGGTGCCGATAGGCATTTCAGATATAGAAGCCGATAGGCATTTCAAATATAGGTGCCGATAGGCATTCCAGATGTGGTTGCCGATAGGCATTTCAAATATAGGTGCTGATAGGCATTTCAGATGTAGTTTCCGATAGGCATTTCAAAAATAGGTGTCGATAGGCATTTCAGATAGAGGTGTCGATAGGCATTTCAGATATAGGTGTCGATAGGCATTTCAGATATAGGTGTCGATAGGCATTACAGATATAGGTGTCGATAGGCATTTCAGATATAGGTGTCGATAGGCATTTCAGATATAGGTGTCGATAGGCATTTCAGATATAGGTGTCGATAGGTATTTCAGATATAGGTGTCGATAGGCATTTCAGATATAGGTGTCGATAGGCATTTCAGATATAGGTGCCGATAGGCATTTCAGATATAGTTGCCGATTGGCATTTTAAAAATAGGTGCCGATAGGCATTTCAGATATAGAAGCCGATAGGCATTTCAAATATAGGTGCCGATAGGCATTCCAGATGTGGTTGCCGATAGGCATTTCAAATATAGGTGCTGATAGGCATTTCAGATGTAGTTTCCGATAGGCATTTCAAAAATAGGTGTCGATAGGCATTTCAGATATAGGTGTCGATAGGCATTTCAGATATAGGTGTCGAAAGGCATTTCAGATATAGGTGTCGATAGGCATTTCAGATATAGGTGTCGATAGGCATTTCAGATATAGGTGTCGATAGGCATTTCAGATATAGGTGTCGATAGGCATTTTAAAAATAGGTGCCGATAGGCATTTCAGATATAGAAGCCGATAGGCATTTCAAATATAGGTGCCGATAGGCATTCCAGATATGGTTGCCGATAGGCATTTCAAATATAGGTGCTGATAGGCATTTCAGATGTAGATTCCGATAGGCATTTCAAAAATAGGTGTCGATAGGCATTTCAGATATAGGTGTCGATAGGCATTTCAGATATAGGTGTCGATAGGCATTTCAGATATAGGTGTCGATAGGCATTTCAGATATAGATGTCGATAGGCTTTTCAGATATAGGTGTCGATAGGCATTTCAGATATAGGTGTCGATAGGCATTTCAGATATAGGTGTCGATAGGCATTTCAGATATAGGTGCCGATAGGCATTTCAGATATAGTTGCTGATTGGCATTTTAAAAATAGGTGCCGATAGGCATTTCAGATATAGAAGCCGATAGGCATTTCAAATATAGGTGCCGATAGGCATTCCAGATATGGTTGCCGATAGGCATTTCAAATATAGGTGCTGATAGGCATTTCAGATGTAGTTTCCGATAGGCATTTCAAAAATAGGTGTCAATAGTCATTTCAGATATAGGTGTCGATAGGCATTTCAGATATAGGTGTCGATAGGCATTTCAGATATAGGTGTCGATAGGCATTTCAGATATAGGTGTCGATAGGCATTTCAGATATAGGTGTCGATAGGCATTTCAGATATAGGTGTCGATAGGCATTTCAGATATAGGTGTCGATAAGCATTTCAGATATAGGTGTCGATAGGCATTTCAGATATAGGTGCCGATAGGCATTTCAGATATAGTTGCCGATTGGCATTTTAAAAATAGGTGCCGATAGGCATTTCAGATATAGAAGCCGATAGGCATTTCAAATATAGGTGCCGATAGGCATTCCAGATATGGTTGCCGATAGGCATTTCAAATATAGGTGCTGATAGGCATTTCAGATGTAGTTTCCGATAGGCATTTCAAAAATAGGTGTCGATAGGCATTTCAGATATAGGTGTCGATAGGCATTTCAGATATAGGTGTCGATAGACATTTCAGATATAGGTGTCGATAGGCATTTCAGATATAGGTGTCGATAGGCATTTCAGATATAAGTGTCGATAGGCATTTCAGATATAGGTGTCGATAGGCATTTTAGATATAGGTGTCGATAGGCATTTCAGATATAGGTGCCGATAGGCATTTCAGATATAGTTGCCGATTGGCATTTTAAAAATAGGTGCCGATAGGCATTTCAGATATAGAAGCCGATAGGCATTTCCAATATAGGTGCCGATAGGCATTCCAGATATGGTTGCCGATAGGCATTTCAAATATAGGTGCTGATAGGCATTTCAGATGTAGTTTCCGATAGGCATTTCAAAAATAGGTGTCGATAGGCATTTCAGATATAGGTGTCGATAGGCATTTCAGATATAGGTGTCTAAAGGCATTTCAGATATAGGTGTCGATAGGCATTTCAGATATTGGTGTCGATAGGCATTTCAGATATAGGTGTCGATAGGCATTTCAGATATATATGTCGATAGGCATTTCAGATATAGGTGTCGATAGGCATTTCAGATATAGGTGCCGATAGGCATTTCAGATATAGTTGCCGATAGGCATTTTAAAAATAGGTGCCGATAGGCATTTCAGATATAGAAGCCGATAGGCATTTCAAATATAGGTGCCGATAGGCATTCCAGATATGGTTGCCGATAGGCATTTCAAATATAGGTGCTGATAGGCATTTCAGATGTAGTTTTAAAAAATAGGTGTCGATAGGCATTTCAGATATAGGTGTCGATAGGCATTTCAGATATAGGTGTCGATAGGCATTTCAGATATAGGTGTCGATAGGCATTTCAGATATAGGTGTCGATAGGCATTTCAGATATAGGTGTCGATAGGCATTTCAGATATAGGTGTCGATAGGCATTTCAGATATAGGTGTCGATAGGCATTTCAGATATAGGTGCCGATAGGCATTTCAGATATAGTTACCGATTGGCATTTTAAAAATAGGTGCCGATAGGCATTTCAGATATAGAAGCCGATAGGCATTTCAAATATAGGTGCCGATAGGCATTCCAGATATGGTTGCCGATAGGCATTTCAAATATAGGTGCTGATAGGCATTTCTGATGTAGTTTCCGATAGGCATTTCAAAAATAGGTGTCGATAGGCATTTCAGATATAGGTGTCGATAGGCATTTCATATATAGGTGTCGATAGGCATTTCAGATATAGGTGTCGATAGGCATTTCAGATATAGGTGTCGATAGGCATTTCAGATATAGGTGTCGATAGGCATTTCAGATATAGGTGTCGATAGGCATTTCAGATATAGGTGTCGATAGGCATTTCAGATATAGGTGCCGATAGGCATTTCAGTTATAGTTGCCGATTGGCATTTTAAAAATAGGTGCCGATAGGCATTTTAGATATAGAAGCCGATAGGCATTTCAAATATAGGTGCCGATAGGCATTCCAGATATGGTTGCCGATAGGCATTTCAAATATAGGTGCTGATAGGCATTTCAGATGTAGTTTCCGATAGGCATTTCAAAAATAGGTGTCGATAGGCATTTCAGATATAGGTGTCGATAGGCATTTCAGATATAGGTGTCGATAGGCATTTCTGATATAGGTGTCGATAGGCATTTCAGATATAGGTGTCGATAGGCATTTCAGATATAGGTGTCGATAGGCATTTCAGATATAGGTGTCGATAGGCATTTCAGATATAGGTGTCGATAGGCATTTCAGATATAGGTGCCGATAGGCATTTCAGATATAGTTGCCGATTGGCATTTTAAAAATAGGTGCCGATAGGCATTTCAGATATAGAAGCCGATAGGCATTTCAAATATAGGTGCCGATAGGCATTCCAGATATGGTTGCCGATAGGCATTTCAGATGTAGTTTCCGATAGGCATTTCAAAAATAGGTGTTGATAGGCATTTCAGATATAGGTGTCGATAGGCATTTCAGATATAGGTGTCGATAGGCATTTCAGATATAGGTGTCGATAGGCATTTCAGATATAGATGTCGATAGGCATTTCAGATATAGGTGTCGATACGCATTTCAGATATAGGTGTCGATAGGCATTTCAGATATAGGTGTCGATAGGCATTTCAGATATAGGTGCCGATAGGCATTTCAGATATAGTTGCCGATTGGCATTTTAAAAATAGGTGCCGATAGGCATTTCAGATATAGAAGCCGATAGGCATTTCAAATATAGGTGCCAATAGGCATTCCAGATATGGTTGCCGATAGGCATTTCAAATATAGGTGCTGATAGGCATTTCAGATGTATTTTCCGATAGGCATTTCAAAAATAGGTGTCGATAGGCATTTCAGATATAGGTGTCGATAGGCATTTCAGATATAGGTGTCGATAGGCATTTCAGATATAGGTGTCGATAGGCATTTCAGATATAGGTGTCGATAGGCATTACAGATATAGGTGTCGATAGGTATTTCAGATATAGGTGTCGATAGGCATTTCAGATATAGGTGTCGATAGGCATTTCAGATATAGGTGCCGATAGGCATTTCAGATATAGTTGCCGATTGGCATTTTAAAAATAGGTGCCGATAGGCATTTCAGATATAGAAGCCGATAGGCATTTCAAATATAGGTGCCGATAGGCATTCCAGATGTGGTTGCCGATAGGCATTTCAAATATAGGTGCTGATAGGCATTTCAGATGTAGTTTCCGATAGGCATTTCAAAAATAGGTGTCGATAGGCATTTCAGATATAGGTGTCGATAGGCATTTTAGATATAGGTGTCGATAGGCATTTCAGATATAGGTGTCGATAGGCATTTCAGATATAGGTGTCGATAGGCATTTCAGATATAGGTGTCGATAGGCATTTCAGATATAGGTGTCGATAGGCATTTCAGATATAGGTGTCGATAGGCATTTCAGATATATGTGCCGATAGGCATTTCAGATATAGTTGCCGATTGGCATTTTAAAAATAGGTGCCGATAGGCATTTCAGATATAGAAGCCGATAGGCATTTCAAATATAGGTGCCGATAGGCATTCCAGATATGGTGTCCGATAGGCATTTCAAATATAGGTGCTGATAGGCATTTCAGATGTAGTTTCCGATAGGCATTTCAAAAATAGGTGTCGATAGGCATTTCAGATATAGGTGTCGATAGGCATTTCAGATATAGGTGTCGATAGGCATTTTAGATATAGGTGTCGATAGGCATTTCAGATATAGGTGTCGATAGGCATTTCAGATATAGGTGTCGATAGGCATTTCAGATATAGGTGCCGATAGGCATTTTAGATATAGTTGCCGATTGGCATTTTAAAAATAGGTGCCGATAGGCGTTTCAGATATAGAAGCCGATAGGCATTTCAAATATAGGTGCCGATAGGCATTCCAGATATGGTTGCCGATAGGCATTTCAAATATAGGTGCTGATAGGCATTTCAGATGTAGTTTCCGATAGGCATTTCAAAAATAGGTGTCGATAGGCACTTCAGATATAGGTGTCGATAGGCATTTCAGATATAGGTGTCGATAGGCATTTCAGATATAGGTGCCGATAGGCATTTCAGATATAGTTGCCGATTGGCATTTTAAAAATAGGTGCCGATAGGCATTTCAGATATAGAAGCCGATAGGCATTTCAAATATAGGTGCCGATAGGCATTCCAGATATGGTTGCCGATAGGCATTTCAAATATAGGTGTTGATAGGCATTTCAGATGTAGTTTCCGATAGGCATTTCAAAAATAGGTGTCGATAGGCATTTCAGATATAGGTGTCGATAGGCATTTCAGATATAGGTGTCGATAGGCATTTCAGATATAGGTGTCGATAGGCATTTCAGATATAGGTGTCGATAGGCATTTCAGATATAGGTGTCGATAGGCATTTCAGATATAGGTGTCGATAGGCATTTCAGATATAGGTGTCGATAAGCATTTCAGATATAGGTGTCGATAGGCATTTCAGATATAGGTGTCGATAGGCATTTCAGATATAGGTGTCGATAGGCAATTCAAATATAGGTGTCTATAGGCATTTCAGATATAGGTGTCGATAGGCATTTCAGATATAGGTGTCGATAGGCATTTCAGATATAGGTGTCGATAGGCATTTCAGATATAGGTGTCGATAGGCATTTCAGATATAGGTGTCGATAGGCATATCAGATATAGGTGCCGATTAGCATTTCAGATATAGTTGCCGATTGGCATTTTAAAAATAGGTGCCGATAGGCATTTCAGATATAGAAGCCGATAGGCATTTCAAATATAGGTGCCGATAGGCATTCCAGATATGGTTGCCGATAGGCATTTCAAATATAGGTGCTGATAGGCATTTCAGATGTAGTTTCCGATAGGCATTTCAAAAATAGGTGTCGATAGGCATTTCAGATATAGGTGTCGATAGGCATTTCAGATATAGGTGTCGATAGGCATTTCAGATATAGGTGTCGATAGGCATTTCAGATATAGGTGTCGATAGGCATTTCAGATACAGGTGTCGATAGGCATTTCAGATATAGGTGTCGATAGGCATTTCAGATATAGGTGTCGATAGGCATTTCAGATGTAGGTGTCGATAGGCATTTCAGATATAGGTGTCGATAGGCATTTCAGATATAGGTGTCGATAGGCATTTCAGATATAGGTGTCGATAGGCATTTCAGATATAGGTGTCGATAGGCATTTCATTTATAGGTGTCGATAGGCATTTCAGATATAGGTGTCGATAGGCAATTCAGATATAGGTGTCTATAGGCATTTCAGATATAGGTGTCGATAGGCATTTCAGATATAGGTGTCGAAAGGCATTTCAGATATAGGTGTCGATAGGCATTTCAGATATAGGTGTCGATAGGCATTTCAGATATAGGTGTCGATAGGCATATCAGATATAGGTGCCGATTAGCATTTCAGATATAGTTGCCGATTGGCATTTTAAAAATAGGTGCCGATAGGCATTTCAGATATAGAAGCCGATAGGCATTTCAAATATAGGTGCCGATAGGCATTCCAGATATGGTTGCCGATAGGCATTTCAAATATAGGTGCTGATAGGCATTTCAGATGTAGTTTCCGATAGGCATTTCAAAAATAGGTGTCGATAGGCATTTCAGATATAGGTGTCGATAGGCATTTCAGATATAGGTGTCGATAGGCATTTCAGATATAGGTGTCGATAGGCATTTCAGATATAGGTGTCGATAGGCATTTCAGATATAGGTGTCGATAGGCATTTCAGATATAGATGTCGATAGGCATTTCAGATATAGGTGTCGATAGGCATTTCAGATATAGGTGCCGATAGGCATTTCAGATATAGTTGCCGATTGGCATTTTAAAAATAGGTGCCGATAGGCATTTCAGATATAGAAGCCGATAGGCATTTCAAATATAGGTGCCGATAGGCATTCCAGATATGGTTGCCGATAGGCATTTCAAATATAGGTGCTGATAGGCATTTCAGATGTAGTTTCCGATAGGCATTTCAAAAATAGGTGTCGATAGGCATTTCAGATATATGTGTCGATAGGCATTTCAGATATAGGTGTCGATAGGCATTTCGGATATAGGTGTCGATAGGCATTTCAGATATAGGTGTCGATAGGCATTTCAGATACAGGTGTCGATAGGCATTTCAGATATAGGTGTCGATAGGCATTTCAGATATAGGTGTCGATAGGCATTTCAGATATAGGTGTCGATAGGCATTTCAGATATAGGTGCCGATTGGCATTTCAGATATAGTTGCCGATTGGCATTTTAAAAATAGGTGCCGATAGGCATTTCAGATATAGAAGCCGATAGGCATTTCAAATATACGTGCCGATAGGCATTCCAGATATGGTTGCCGATAGGCATTTCAAATATAGGAGCTGATAGGCATTTCAGATGTAGTTTCCGATAGGCATTTCAAAAATAGGTGTCGATAGGCATTTCAGATATAGGTGTCGATAGGCATTTCAGATATAGGTGTCGATAGGCATTTCAGATATAGGTGACGATAGGCATTTCAGATATAGGTGTCGATAGGCATTTCAGATATAGGTGTCGATAGGCATTTCAGATATAGGTGTCGATAGGCATTTCAGATATAGGTGTCGATAGGCATTTCAGATATAGGTGCCGATAGGCATTTCAGATATAGTTGCCGATTGGCATTTTAAAAATAGGTGCCGATAGGCATTTCAGATATAGAAGCCGATAGGCATTTCAAATATAGGTGCCGATAGGCATTCCAGATATGGTTGCCGATAGGCATTTCAAATATAGGTGCTGATAGACATTTCAGATGTAGTTTCCGATAGGCATTTCAAAAATAGGTGTCGATAGGCATTTCAGATATATGTGTCGATAGGCATTTCAGATATAGGTGTCGATAGGCATTTCGGATATAGGTGTCGATAGGCATTTCAGATATAGGTGTCGATAGGCATTTCAGATACAGGTGTCGATAGGCATTTCAGATATAGGTGTCGATAGGCATTTCAGATATAGGTGTCGATAGGCATTTCAGATATAGGTGTCGATAGGCATTTCAGATATAGGTGCCGATTGGCATTTCAGATATAGTTGCCGATTGGCATTTTAAAAATAGGTGCCGATAGGCATTTCAGATATAGAAGCCGATAGGCATTTCAAATATACGTGCCGATAGGCATTCCAGATATGGTTGCCGATAGGCATTTCAAATATAGGAGCTGATAGGCATTTCAGATGTAGTTTCCGATAGGCATTTCAAAAATAGGTGTCGATAGGCATTTCAGATATAGGTGTCGATAGGCATTTCAGATATAGGTGTCGATAGGCATTTCAGATATAGGTGACGATAGGCATTTCAGATATAGGTGTCGATAGGCATTTCAGATATAGGTGTCGATAGGCATTTCAGATATAGGTGTCGATAGGCATTTCAGATATAAGTGTCGATAGGCATTTCAGATATAGGTGCCGATGGGCATTTCAGATATAGTTGCCGATTGGCATTTTAAAAATAGGTGCCGATAGGCATTTCAGATATAGAAGCCGATAGGCATTTCAAATATAGGTGCCGATAGGCATTCCAGATATGGTTGCCGATAGGCATTTCAAATATAGGTGCTGATAGGCATTTCAGATGTAGTTTCCGATAGGCATTTCAAAAATAGGTGTCGATAGGCATTTCAGATATAGGTGTCGATAGGCATTTCAGATATAGGTGTCGATAGGCATTTCAGATATAGGTGTCGATAGGCATTTCAGATATAGGTGTCGATAGGCATTTCAGATATAGGTGTCGATAGGCATTTTAGATATAGGTGTCGATAGGCATTTCAGATATAGGTGCCGATAGGCATTTCAGATATAGTTGCCGATTGGCATTTTAAAAATAGGTGCCGATAGGCATTTCAGATATAGAAGCCGATAGGCATTTCAAATATAGGTGCCGATAGGCATTCCAGATATGGTTACCGATAGGCATTTCAAATATAGGTGCTGATAGGCATTTTAGATGTAGATTCCGATAGGCATTTCAAAAATAGGTGTCGATAGGCATTTCAGATATAGGTGTCGATAGGCATTTCAGATATAGGTGTCGATAGGCATTTCAGATATAGGTGTCGATAGGCATTTCAGATATAGATGTCGATAGGCTTTTCAGATATAGGTGTCGATAGGCATTTCAGATATAGGTGTCGATAGGCATTTCAGATATAGGTGTCGATAGGCATTTCAGATATAGGTGCCGATAGGCATTTCAGATATAGTTGCTGATTGGCATTTTAAAAATAGGTGCCGATAGGCATTTCAGATATAGAAGCCGATAGGCATTTCAAATATAGGTGCCGATAGGCATTCCAGATATGGTTGCCGATAGGCATTTCAAATATAGGTGCTGATAGGCATTTCAGATGTAGTTTCCGATAGGCATTTCAAAAATAGGTGTCAATAGTCATTTCAGATATAGGTGTTGATAGGCATTTCAGATATAGGTGTCGATAGGCATTTCAGATATAGGTGTCGATAGGCATTTCAGATATAGGTGTCGATAGGCATTTCAGATATAGGTGTCGATAGGCATTTCAGATATAGGTGTCGATAGGCATTTCAGATATAGGTGTCGATAAGCATTTCAGATATAGGTGTCGATAGGCATTTCAGATATAGGTGCCGATAGGCATTTCAGATATAGTTGCCGATTGGCATTTTAAAAATAGGTGCCGATAGGCATTTCAGATATAGAAGCCGATAGGCATTTCAAATATAGGTGCCGATAGGCATTCCAGATATGGTTGCCGATATGCATTTCAAATATAGGTGCTGATAGGCATTTCAGATGTAGTTTCCGATAGGCATTTCAAAAATAGGTGTCGATAGGCATTTCAGATATAGGTGTCGATAGGCATTTCAGATATAGGTGTCGATAGACATTTCAGATATAGGTGTCGATAGGCATTTCAGATATAGGTGTCGATAGGCATTTCAGATATAAGTGTCGATAGGCATTTCAGATATAGGTGTCGATAGGCATTTTAGATATAGGTGTCGATAGGCATTTCAGATATAGGTGCCGATAGGCATTTCAGATATAGTTGCCGATTGGCATTTTAAAAATAGGTGCCGATAGGCATTTCAGATATAGAAGCCGATAGGCATTTCCAATATAGGTGCCGATAGGCATTCCAGATATGGTTGCCGATAGGCATTTCAAATATAGGTGCTGATAGGCATTTCAGATGTAGTTTCCGATAGGCATTTCAAAAATAGGTGTCGATAGGCATTTCAGATATAGGTGTCGATAGGCATTTCAGATATAGGTGTCTAAAGGCATTTCAGATATAGGTGTCGATAGGCATTTCAGATATTGGTGTCGATAGGCATTTCAGATATAGGTGTCGATAGGCATTTCAGATATATATGTCGATAGGCATTTCAGATATAGGTGTCGATAGGCATTTCAGATATAGGTGCCGATAGGCATTTCAGATATAGTTGCCGATAGGCATTTTAAAAATAGGTGCCGATAGGCATTTCAGATATAGAAGCCGATAGGCATTTCAAATATAGGTGCCGATAGGCATTCCAGATATGGTTGCCGATAGGCATTTCAAATATAGGTGCTGATAGGCATTTCAGATGTAGTTTTCAAAAATAGGTGTCGATAGGCATTTCAGATATAGGTGTCGATAGGCATTTCAGATATAGGTGTCGATAGGCATTTCAGATATAGGTGTCGATAGGCATTTCAGATATAGGTGTCGATAGGCATTTCAGATATAGGTGTCGATAGGCATTTCAGATATAGGTGTCGATAGGCATTTCAGATATAGGTGTCGATAGGCATATCAGATATAGGTGCCGATAGGCATTTCAGATATAGTTACCGATTGGCATTTTAAAAATAGGTGCCGATAGGCATTTCAGATATAGAAGCCGATAGGCATTTCAAATATAGGTGCCGATAGGCATTCCAGATATGGTTGCCGATAGGCATTTCAAATATAGGTGCTGATAGGCATTTCAGATGTAGTTTCCGATAGGCATTTCAAAAATAGGTGTCGATAGGCATTTCAGATATAGGTGTCGATAGGCATTTCATATATAGGTGTCGATAGGCATTTCAGATATAGGTGTCGATAGGCATTTCAGATATAGGTGTCGATAGGCATTTCAGATATAGGTGTCGATAGGCAATTCAGATATAGGTGTCGATAGGCATTTCAGATATAGGTGTCGATAGGCATTTCAGATATAGGTGCCGATAGGCATTTCAGTTATAGTTGCCGATTGGCATTTTAAAAATAGGTGCCGATAGGCATTTTAGATATAGAAGCCGATAGGCATTTCAAATATAGGTGCCGATAGGCATTCCAGATATGGTTGCCGATAGGCATTTCAAATATAGGTGCTGATAGGCATTTCAGATGTAGTTTCCGATAGGCATTTCAAAAATAGGTGTCGATAGGCATTTCAGATATAGGTGTCGATAGGCATTTCAGATATAGGTGTCGATAGGCATTTCTGATATAGGTGTCGATAGGCATTTCAGATATAGGTGTCGATAGGCATTTCAGATATAGGTGTCGATAGGCATTTCAGATATAGGTGTCGATAGGCATTTCAGATATAGGTGTCGATAGGCATTTCAGATATAGGTGCCGATAGGCATTTCAGATATAGTTGCCGATTGGCATTTTAAAAATAGGTGCCGATAGGCATTTCAGATATAGAAGCCGATAGGCATTTCAAATATAGGTGCCGATAGGCATTCCAGATATGGTTGCCGATAGGCATTTCAGATGTAGTTTCCGATAGGCATTTCAAAAATAGGTGTTGATAGGCATTTCAGATATAGGTGTCGATAGGCATTTCAGATATAGGTGTCGATAGGCATTTCAGATATAGGTGTCGATAGGCATTTCAGATATAGATGTCGATAGGCATTTCAGATATAGGTGTCGATACGCATTTCAGATATAGGTGTCGATAGGCATTTCAGATATAGGTGTCGATAGGCATTTCAGATATAGGTGCCGATAGGCATTTCAGATATAGTTGCCGATTGGCATTTTAAAAATAGGTGCCGATAGGCATTTCAGATATAGAAGCCGATAGGCATTTCAAATATAGGTGCCGATAGGCATTCCAGATATGGTTGCCGATAGGCATTTCAAATATAGGTGCTGATAGGCATTTCAGATGTATTTTCCGATAGGCATTTCAAAAATAGGTGTCGATAGGCATTTCAGATATAGTTGTCGATAGGCATTTCAGATATAGGTGTCGATAGGCATTTCAGATATAGGTGTCGATAGGCATTTCAGATATAGGTGTCGATAGGCATTTCAGATATAGGTGTCGATAGGCATTTCAGATATAGGTGTCGATAGGTATTTCAGATATAGGTGTCGATAGGCATTTCAGATATAGGTGTCGATAGGCATTTCAGATATAGGTGCCGATAGGCATTTCAGATATAGTTGCCGATTGGCATTTTAAAAATAGGTGCCGATAGGCATTTCAGATATAGAAGCCGATAGGCATTTCAAATATAGGTGCCGATAGGCATTCCAGATGTGGTTGCCGATAGGCATTTCAAATATAGGTGCTGATAGGCATTTCAGATGTAGTTTCCGATAGGCATTTCAAAAATAGGTGTCGATAGGCATTTCAGATATAGGTGTCGATAGGCATTTTAGATATAGGTGTCGATAGGCATTTCAGATATAGGTGTCGATAGGCATTTCAGATATAGGTGTCGATAGGCATTTCAGATATAGGTGTCGATAGGCATTTCAGATATAGGTGTCGATAGGCATTTCAGATATAGGTGTCGATAGGCATTTCAGATATATGTGCCGATAGGCATTTCAGATATAGTTGCCGATTGGCATTTTAAAAATAGGTGCCGATAGGCATTTCAGATATAGAAGCCGATAGGCATTTCAAATATAGGTGCCGATAGGCATTCCAGATATGGTGTCCGATAGGCATTTCAAATATAGGTGCTGATAGGCATTTCAGATGTAGTTTCCGATAGGCATTTCAAAAATAGGTGTCGATAGGCATTTCAGATATAGGTGTCGATAGGCATTTCAGATATAGGTGTCGATAGGCATTTTAGATATAGGTGTCGATAGGCATTTTAGATATAGGTGTCGATAGGCATTTCAGATATAGGTGTCGATAGGCATTTCAGATATAGGTGCCGATAGGCATTTTAGATATAGTTGCCGATTGGCATTTTAAAAATAGGTGCCGATAGGCGTTTCAGATATAGAAGCCGATAGGCATTTCAAATATAGGTGCCGATAGGCATTCCAGGTATGGTTGCCGATAGGCATTTCAAATATAGGTGCTGATAGGCATTTCAGATGTAGTTTCCGATAGGCATTTCAAAAATAGGTGTCGATAGGCATTTCAGATATAGGTGTCGATAGGCATTTCAGATATAGGTGTCGATAGGCATTTCAGATATAGGTGCCGATAGGCATTTCAGATATAGTTGCCGATTGGCATTTTAAAAATAGGTGCCGATAGGCATTTCAGATATAGAAGCCGATAGGCATTTCAAATATAGGTGCCGATAGGCTTTCCAGATATGGTTGCCGATAGGCATTTCAAATATAGGTGCTGATAGGCATTTCAGATGTAGTTTCCGATAGGCATTTCAAAAATAGGTGTCGATAGGCATTTCAGATATAGTTGTCGATAGGCATTTCAGATATAGGTGTCGATAGGCATTTCAGATATAGGTGTCGATAGGCATTTCAGATATAGGTGTCGATAGGCATTGCAGATATAGGTGTCGATAGGCATTTCAGATATAGGTGTCGATAGGCATTTCAGATATAGGTGTCGATAGGCATTTCAGATATAGGTGTCGATAGGCATTTCAGATATAGGTGCCGATAGGCATTTCAGATATAGTTGCCGATTGGCATTTTAAAAATAGGTGCCGATAGGCATTTCAGATATAGAAGCCGATAGGCATTTCAAATATAGGTGCCGATAGGCAATCCAGATATGGTTGCCGATAGGCATTTCAAATATAGGTGCTGATAGGCATTTCAGATGTAGTTTCCGATAGGCATTTCAAAAATAGGTGTCGATAGGCATTTCAGATATAGGTGTCGATAGGCATTTCAGATATAGGTGTCGATAGGCATTTCAGATATAGGTGTCGATAGGCATTTCAGATATAGGTGTCGATAGGCATTTCAGATATAGGTGCCGATAGGCATTTCAGATATAGTTGCCGATTGGCATTTTAAAAATAGGTGCCGATAGGCATTTCAGATATAGAAGCCGATAGGCATTTCAAATATAGGTGCCGATAGGCATTCCAGATATGGTTGCCGATAGGCATTTCAAATATAGGTGCTGATAGGCATTTCAGATGTAGTTTCCGATAGGCATTTCAAAAATAGGTGTCGATAGGCATTTTAGATATAGGTGTCGATAGGCATTTCAGATATAGGTGTCGATAGGTATTTCAGATATAGGTGTCGATAGGCATTTCAGATATAGGTGTCAATAGGCATTTCAGATATAGGTGCCGATAGGCATTTCAGATATAGTTGCCGATTGGCATTTAAAAAATAGGTGCCGATAGGCATTTCAGATATAGAAGCCGATAGGCATTTCAAATATAGGTGCCGATAGGCATTCCAGATGTGGTTGCCGATAGGCATTTCAAATATAGGTGCTGATAGGCATTTCAGATGTAGTTTCCGATAGGCATTTCAAAAATAGGTGTCGATAGGCATTTCAGATATAGGTGTCGATAGGCATTTCAGATATAGGTGTCGATAGGCATTTCAGATATAGGTGTCGATAGGCATTTCAGATATAGGTGTCGATAGGCATTTCAGATATAGGTGTCTATAGGCATTTCAGATATATGTGTCGATAGGCATTTCAGATATAGGTGCCGATAGGCATTTCAGATATAGTTGCCGATTGGCAGTTTAAAAATAGGTGCCGATAGGCATTTCAGATATAGAAGCCGATAGGCATTTCAAATATAGGTGCCGATAGGCATTCCAGATATGGTTGCCGATAGGCATTTCAAATATAGGTGCTGATAGGCATTTCAGATGTAGTTTCCGATAGGCATTTCAAAAATAGGTGTCGATAGGCATTTCAGATATAGGTGTCGATAGGCATTTCAGATATAGGTGTCGATAGGCATTTCAGATATAGGTGTCGATAGGCATTTCAGATATAGGTGTCGATAGGCATTTCAGATATAGGTGTCGATAGGCATTTCAGATATAGGTGTCGATAGGCATTTCAGATATAGGTGTCGATAGGCATTTCAGATATAGGTGCCGATAGGCATTTCAGATATAGTTGCCGATTGGCATTTTAAAAATAGGTGCCGATAGGCATTTCAGATATAGAAGCCGATAGGCATTTCAAATATAGGTGCCGATAGGCATTCCAGATATGGTTGCCGATAGGCATTTCAAATATAGGTGCTGATAGGCATTTCAGATGTAGTTTCCGATAGGCATTTCAAAAATAGGTGTCGATAGGCATTTCAGATATAGGTGTCGATAGGCATTTCAGATATAGGTGTCGATAGGCATTTCAGATATAGGTGTCGATAGGCATTTCAGATATAGGTGTCGATAGGCATTTCAGATATAGGTGTCGATAGGCATTTCAGATATAGGTGTCGATAGGCATTTAAGATATAGGTGTCGATAGGCATTTCAGATATAGGTGTCGATAGGCATTTCAGATATGGGTGCCGATAGGCATTTCAGATATAGTTGCCGATTGGCATTTTAAAAATAGGTGCCGATAGGCATTTCAGATATAGAAGCCGATAGGCATTTCAAATATAGGTGCCGATAGGCATTCCAGATATGGTTGCCGATAGGCATTTCAAATATAGGTGCTGATAGGCATTTCAGATGTAGTTTCCGATAGGCATTTCAAAAATAGGTGTCGATAGGCATTTCAGATATAGGTGTCGATAGGCATTTCAGATATAGGTGTCGATAGGCATTTCAGATATAGGTGTCGATAGGCATTTCAGATATAGGTGTCGATAGGCATTTCAGATATAGGTGTCGATAGGCATTTCAGATATAGGTGTCGATAGGCATTTCAGATATAGGTGTCGATAGCATTTCAGATATAGGTGTCGATAGGCATTTCAGATATAGGTGTCGATAGGCATTTCAGATATAGGTGTCCATAGGCATTTCAAATATAGGAGTCGATAGGCATTTCAGATATGGGTGCCGATAGGCATTTCAGATATAGTTGCCGATTGGCATTTTAAAAATAGGTGCCGATAGGCATTTCAGATATAGAAGCCGATAGGCATTTCAAATATAGGTGCCGATAGGCATTCCAGATATGGTTGCCGATAGGCATTTCAAATATAGGTGCTGATAGGCATTTCAGATGTAGTTTCCGATAGGCATTTCAAAAATAGGTGTCGATAGGCATTTCAGATATAGGTGTCGATAGGCATTTCAGATATAGGTGTCGATAGGCATTTCAGATATAGGTGTCGATAGGCATTTCAGATATAGGTGTCGATAGGCATTTCAGATATAGGTGTCGATAGGCATTTCAGATATAGGTGTCGATAGGCATTTCAGATATAGGTGCCGATAGGCATTTCAGATATAGTTGCCGATTGGCATTTTAAAAATAGGTGCCGATAGGCATTTCAGATATAGAAGCCGATAGGCATTTCAAATATAGGTGCCGATAGGCAATCCAGATATGGTTGCCGATAGGCATTTCAAATATAGGTGCTGATAGGCATTTCAGATGTAGTTTCCGATAGGCATTTCAAAAATAGGTGTCGATAGGCATTTCACATATAGGTGTCGATAGGCATTTCAGATATAGGTGTCGATAGGCATTTCAGATATAGGTGTCGATAGGCATTTCAGATATAGGTGTCGATAGGCATTTTAGATATAGGTGTCGATAGGCATTTCAGATATAGGTGTCGATAGGCATTTCAAATATAGGAGTCGATAGGCATTTCAGATATAGGTGCCGATAGGCATTTCAGATATAGTTGCCGATTGGCATTTTAAAAATAGGTGCCGATAGGCATATCAGATATAGAAGCCGATAGGCATTTCAAATATAGGTGCCGATAGGCATTCCAGATATGGTTGCCGATAGGCATTTCAAATATAGGTGCTGATAGGCATTTCAGATGTAGTTTCCGATAGGCATTTCAAAAATAGGTGTCGATAGGCATTTCAGATATAGGTGTCGATAGGCATTTCAGATATAGGTGTCGATAGGCATTTCAGATATAGGTGTCGATAGGCATTTCAAATATAGGAGTCGATAGGCATTTCAGATATAGGTGTCGATAGGCATTTCAGATATAGGTGTCGATAGGCATTTCAGATGTAGGTGCCGATAGGCATTTCAGATATAATTGCCGATTGGCATTTTGAAAATAGGTGCCGATAGTCATTTCAGATATAGAAGCCGATAGGCATTTCAAATATAGGTGCCGATAGGCATTCCAGATATGGTTGCCGATAGGCATTTCAAATATAGGTGCCGATAGGCATTCCAGATATGGTTGCCGATAGGCATTTCAAAAATAGGTGTCGATAGGCATTTCAGATATAGGTGTCGATAGGCATTTCAGATATAGGTGTCGATAGGCATTTCAGATATAGGTGTCGATAGGCATTTCAGATATAGGTGTCGATAGGCATTTCAGATATAGGTGTCGATAGGCATTTCAGATATAGGTGTCGATAGGCATTTCAGATATAGGTGTCGATAGGCATTTCAGATATAGGTGCCGATAGGCATTTCAGATATAGTTGCCGAATGGCATTTTAAAAATAGGTGCCGATAGGCATTTCAGATATAGAAGCCGATAGGCATTTCAAATATAGGTGCCGATAGGCTTTCCAGATATGGTTGCCGATAGGCATTTCAAATATAGGTGCTGATAGGCATTTCAGATGTAGTTTCCGATAGGCATTTCAAAAATAGGTGTCGATAGGCATTTCAGATATAGGTGTCGATAGGCATTTCAGATATAGGTGTCGATAGGCATTTCAGATATAGGTGTCGATAGGCATTTCAGATATAGGTGTCGATAGGCATTTCAGATATAGGTGTCGATAGGCATTTCAGATATAGGTATCGATAGGCATTTCAGATATAGGTGTCGATAGGCATTTCAGATATAGGTGCCGATAGGCATTTCAGATATATTTGCCGATTGGCATTTTAAAAATAGGTGCCGATAGGCATTTCAGATATAGAAGCCGATAGGCATTTCAAATATAGGTGCCGATAGGCATTCCAGATATGGTTGCCGATAGGCATTTCAAATATAGGTGCTGATAGGCATTTCAGATGTAGTTTCCGATAGGCATTTCAAAAATAGGTGTCGATAGGCATTTCAGATATAGGTGTCGATAGGCATTTCAGATATAGGTGTCGATAGGCATTTCAGATATAGGTGTCGATAGGCATTTCAGATATAGGTGTCGATAGGCATTTCAGATATAGGTGTCGATAGGCATTTCAGATATAGGTGTCGATAGGCATTTCAGATATAGGTGTCGATAGGCATTTCAGATATAGGTGCCGATAGGCATTTCAGATATAGTTGCCGATTGGCATTTTAAAAATAGGTGCCGATAGGCATTTCAGATATAGAAGCCGATAGGCATTTCAAATATAGGTGCCGATAGGCATTCCAGATATGGTTGCCGATAGGCATTTCAAATATAGGTGCTGATAGGCATTTCAGATGTAGTTTCCGATAGGCATTTCAAAAATAGGTGTCGATAGGCATTTCAGATATAGGTGTCGATAGGCATTTCAGATATAGGTGTCGATAGGCATTTCAGATATAGGTGTCGATAGGCATTTCAGATATAGGTGTCGATAGGCATTTCAGATATAGGTGTCGATAGGCATTTCAGATATAGGTGTCGATAGGCATTTAAGATATAGGTGTCGATAGGCATTTCAGATATAGGTGTCGATAGGCATTTCAGATATGGGTGCCGATAGGCATTTCAGATATAGTTGCCGATTGGCATTTTAAAAATAGGTGCCGATAGGCATTTCAGATATAGAAGCCGATAGGCATTTCAAATATAGGTGCCGTTAGGCATTCCAGATATGGTTGCCGATAGGCATTTCAAATATAGGTGCTGATAGGCATTTCAGATGTAGTTTCCGATAGGCATTTCAAAAATAGGTGTCGATAGGCATTTCAGATATAGGTGTCGATAGGCATTTCAGATATAGGTGTCGATAGGCATTTCAGATATAGGTGTCGATAGGCATTTCAGATATAGGTGTCGATAGGCATTTCAGATATAGGTGTCGATAGGCATTTCAGATATAGGTGTCGATAGGCATTTCAGATATAGGTGTCGATAGGCATTTCAGATATAGGTGTCGATAGCATTTCAGATATAGGTGTCGATAGGCATTTCAGATATAGGTGTCGATAGGCATTTCAGATATAGGTGTCCATAGGCATTTCAAATATAGGAGTCGATAGGCATTTCAGATATGGGTGCCGATAGGCATTTCAGATATAGTTGCCGATTGGCATTTTAAAAATAGGTGCCGATAGGCATTTCAGATATAGAAGCCGATAGGCATTTCAAATATAGGTGCCGATAGGCATTCCAGATATGGTTGCCGATAGGCATTTCAAATATAGGTGCTGATAGGCATTTCAGATGTAGTTTCCGATAGGCATTTCAAAAATAGGTGTCGATAGGCATTTCAGATATAGGTGTCGATAGGCATTTCAGATATAGGTGTCGATAGGCATTTCAGATATAGGTGTCGATAGGCATTTCAGATATAGGTGTCGATAGGCATTTCAGATATAGGTGTCGATAGGCATTTCAGATATAGGTGTCGATAGGCATTTCAGATATAGGTGCCGATAGGCATTTCAGATATAGTTGCCGATTGGCATTTTAAAAATAGGTGCCGATAGGCATTTCAGATATAGAAGCCGATAGGCATTTCAAATATAGGTGCCGATAGGCAATCCAGATATGGTTGCCGATAGGCATTTCAAATATAGGTGCTGATAGGCATTTCAGATGTAGTTTCCGATAGGCATTTCAAAAATAGGTGTCGATAGGCATTTCAGATATAGGTGTCGATAGGCATTTCAGATATAGGTGTCGATAGGCATTTCAGATATAGGTGTCGATAGGCATTTCAGATATAGGTGTCGATAGGCATTTTAGATATAGGTGTCGATAGGCATTTCAGATATAGGTGTCGATAGGCATTTCAAATATAGGAGTCGAAAGGCATTTCAGATATAGGTGCCGATAGGCATTTCAGATATAGTTGCCGATTGGCATTTTAAAAATAGGTGCCGATAGGCATATCAGATATAGAAGCCGATAGGCATATCAGATATAGAAGCCGATAGGCATTTCAAATATAGGTGCCGATAGGCATTCCAGATATGGTTGCCGATAGGCATTTCAAATATAGGTGCTGATAGGCATTTCAGATGTAGTTTCCGATAGGCATTTCAAAAATAGGTGTCGATAGGCATTTCAGATATAGGTGTCGATAGGCATTTCAGATATAGGTGTCGATAGGCATTTCAAATATAGGAGTCGATAGGCATTTCAGATATAGGTGTCGATAGGCATTTCAGATATAGGTGTCGATAGGCATTTCAGACATAGGTGCCGATAGGCATTTCAGATATAATTGCCGATTGGCATTTTAAAAATAGGTGCCGATAGGCATTTCAGATATAGAAGCCGATAGGCATTTCAAATATAGGTGCCGATAGGCATTCCAGATATGGTTGCCGATAGGCATTTCAAATATAGGTGCCGATAGGCATTCCAGATATGGTTGCCGATAGGCATTTCAAAAATAGGTGTCGATAGGCATTTCAGATATAGGTGTCGATAGGCATTTCAGATATAGGTGTCGATAGGCATTTCAGATATAGGTGTCGATAGGCATTTCAGATATAGGTGTCGATAGGCATTTCAGATATAGGTGTCGATAGGCATTTCAGATATAGGTGTCGATAGGCATTTCAGATATAGGTGTCGATAGGCATTTCAGATATAGGTGCCGATAGGCATTTCAGATATAGTTGCCGAATGGCATTTTAAAAATAGGTGCCGATAGGCATTTCAGATATAGAAGCCGATAGGCATTTCAAATATAGGTGCCGATAGGCTTTCCAGATATGGTTGCCGATAGGCATTTCAAATATAGGTGCTGATAGGCATTTCAGATGTAGTTTCCGATAGGCATTTCAAAAATAGGTGTCGATAGGCATTTCAGATATAGGTGTCGATAGGCATTTCAGATATAGGTGTCGATAGGCATTTCAGATATAGGTGTCGATAGGCATTTCAGATATAGGTGTCGATAGGCATTTCAGATATAGGTGTCGATAGGCATTTCAGATATAGGTATCGATAGGCATTTCAGATATAGGTGTCGATAGGCATTTCAGATATAGGTGCCGATAGGCATTTCAGATATAGTTGCCGATTGGCATTTTAAAAATAGGTGCCGATAGGCATTTCAGATATAGAAGCCGATAGGCATTTCAAATATAGGTGCCGATAGGCATTCCAGATATGGTTGCCGATAGGCATTTCAAATATAGGTGCTGATAGGCATTTCAGATGTAGTTTCCGATAGGCATTTCAAAAATAGGTGTCGATAGGCATTTCAGATATAGGTGTCGATAGGCATTTCAGATATAGGTGTCGATAGGCATTTCAGATATAGGTGTCGATAGGCATTTCAGATATAGGTGTCGATAGGCATTTCAGATATAGGTGTCGATAGGCATTTCAGATATAAGTGTCGATAGGCATTTCAGATATAGGTGTCGATAGGCATTTCAGATATAGGTGCCGATAGGAATTTCAGATATAGTTGCCGATTGGCATTTTAAAAATAGGTGCCGATAGGCATTTCGGATATAGAAGCCGATAGGCATTTCAAATATAGGTGCCGATAGGCATTCCAGATATGGTTGCCGATAGGCATTTCAAATATAGGTGCTGAGAGGCATTTCAGATGTTGTTTCCGATAGGCATTTCAAAAATAGGTGTCGATAGGCATTTCAGATATAGGTGTCGATAGGCATTTCAGATATAGGTGTCGATAGGCATTTCAGATATAGGTGTCGATAGGCATTTCAGATATAGGTGTCGATAGGCATTTCAGATATAGGTGTCGATAGGCATTTCAGATATAGGTGTCGATAGGCATTTCAGATATAGGTGTCGATAGGCATTTCAGATATAGGTGCCGATAGGCATTTTAGATATAGTTGCCGATTGGCATTTTAAAAATAGGTGCCGATAGGCATTTCAGATATAGAAGCCGATAGGCATTTCAAATATAGGTGCCGATAGGCATTCCAGATATGGTTGCCGATAGGCATTTCAAATATAGGTGCTGATAGGCATTTCAGATGTAGTTTCCGATAGGCATTTCAAAAATAGGTGTCGATAGGCATTTCAGATATAGGTGTCGATAGGCATTTCAGATATAGGTGTCGATAGGCATTTCAGATATAGGTGTCGATAGGCATTTCAGATATAGGTGTCGATAAGCATTTCAGATATAGGTGTCGATAGGCATTTCAGATATAGGTGTCGATAGGCATTTCAGATATAGGTGTCGATAGGCATTTCAGATATAGGTGTCGATAGGCATTTCAGATATAGGTGTCGATAGGCATTTCAGATATAGGTGTCGATAGGCATTTCAGATATAGGTGCCGATAGGCATTTCAGATATAGTTGCTGATTGGCATTTTAAAAATAGGTGCCGATAGGCATTTCAGATATAGAAGCCGATAGGCATTTCAAATATAGGTGCCGATAGGCATTCCAGATATGGTTGCCGATAGGCATTTCAAATATAGGTGCTGATAGGCAATTCAGATGTAGTTTCCGATAGGCATTTCAAAAATAGGTGTCGATAGGCATTTCAGATATAGGTGTCGATAGGCATTTCAGATATAGGTGTCGATAGGCATTTCAGATATAGGTGTCGATAGGCATTTCAGATATAGGTGTCGATAGGCATTTCAGATATAGGTGTCGATAGGCATTTCAGATATAGGTGTCGATAGGCATTTCAGATATAGGTGTCGATAGGCATTTCAGATATAGGTGCCGATAAGCATTTCAGATATAGTTGCCGATTGGCATTTTAAAAATAGGTGCCGATAGGCATTTCAGATATAGAAGCCGATAGGCATTTCAAATATAGGTGCCGATAGGCATTCCAGATATGGTTGCCGATAGGCTTTTCAAATATAGGTGCTGATAGGCACTTCAGATGTAGTTTCCGATAGGCATTTCAAAAATAGGTGTCGATAGGCATTTCAGATATAGGTGTCGATAGGCATTTCAGATATAGGTGTCGATAGGCATTTCAGATATAGGTGTCGATAGGCATTTCAGATATAGGTGTCGATAGGCATTTCAGATATAGGTGTCGATAGGCATTTCAGATATAGGTGTCGATAGGCATTTCAGATATAGGTGCCGATAGGCATTTCAGATATAGTTGCCAATTGGCATTTTAAAAATAGGTGCCGATAGGCATTTCAGATATAGAAGCCGATAGGCATTTCAAATATAGGTGCCGATAGGGATTCCAGATATGGTTGCCGATAGGCATTTCAAATATAGGTGCTGATAGGCATTTCAGATTTAGTTTCCGATAGGCATTTCAAAAATTGGTGACGATAGGCATTTCAGATATAGGTGTCGATAGGCATTTCAGATATAGGTGTCGATAGGCATTTCAGATATAGGTGTCGATAGGCATTTCAGATATAGGTGTCGATAGGCATTTCAGATATAGGTGTCGATAGGCATTTCAGATATAGGTGTCGATAGGCATTTCAGATATAGGTGCCGATAGGCATTTCAGATATAGTTGCCGATTGGCATTTTAAAAATAAGTGCCGATAGGCATTTCAGATATAGAAGCCGATAGGCATTTCAAATATAGGTGCCGATAGGCATTCCAGATATGGTTGCCGATAGGCATTTCAAATATAGGTGCTGATAGGCATTTCAGATGTAGTTTCCGATAGGCATTTCAAAAATAGGTGTCGATAGGCATTTTAGATATAGGTGTCGATAGGCATTTCAGATATAGGTGTCGATAGGCAATTCAGATATAGGTGTCGATAGGCATTTCAGATATAGGTGTCGATTGGCATTTCAGATATAGGTGTCGATAGGCATTTCAGATATAGGTGTCGATAGGCATTTCAGATATAGGTGTCGATAGGCATTTCAGATATAGGTGCCGATTGGCATTTTAAAAATGGGTGCCGATAGGCATTTCAGATATAGAAGCCGATAGGCATTTCAAATATAGGTGCCGATAGGCATTCCAGATATGGTTGCCGATAGGCATTTCAAATATAGGTGCTGATAGGCATTTCAGATGTAGTTTCCGATAGGCATTTCAAAAATAGGTGTCGATAGGCATTTCAGATATAGGTGTCGATAGGCATTTCAGATATAGGTGTCGATAGGCATTTCAGATATAGGTGTCGATAGGCATTTCAGATATAGGTGTCGATAGGCATTTCAGATATAGGTGTCGATAGACATTTCAGATATAGGTGTCGATAGGCATTTCAGATATAGGTGTCAATAGACATTTCAGATATAGGTGCCGATAGGCATTTCAGATATAGTTGCCGATTGGCATTTTAAAAATAGGTGCCGATAGGCATTTCAGATATAGAAGCCGATAGGCATTTCAAATATTGGTGCCGATAGGCATTCCAGATATGGTTGCCGATAGGCATTTCAAATATAGGTGCTGATAGGCATTTCAGATGTAGTTTCCGATAGGCATTTCAAAAATAGGTGTCGATAGGCATTTCAGATATAGGTGTCGATAAGCATTTCAGATATAGGTGTCGATAGGCATTTCAGATATAGGTGTCGATAGGCATTTCAGATATAGGTGTCGATAGGCATTTCAGATATAGGTGTCGATAGGCATTTCAGATATAGGTGTCGATAGGCATTTCAGATATAGGTGTCGATAGGCATTACAGATATAGGTGTCGATAGGCATTTCAGATATAGGTGCCGATAGGCATTTCAGATATAGTTGCCGATTGGCATTTTAAAAATAGGTGCCGATAGGCACTTCAGATATAGAAGCCGATAGGCATTTCAAATATAGGTGCCGATAGGCATTCAAGATATGGTTGCCGATTGGCATTTCAAATATAGGTGCTGATAGGCATTTCAGATGTAGTTTCCGATAGGCATTTCAAAAATAGGTGTCGATAGGCATTTCAGATATAGGTGTCGATAGGCATTTCAGATATAGGTGTCGATAGGCATTTCAGATATAGGTGTCGATAGGCATTTCAGATATAGGTGTCGATAGGCATTTCAGATATAGGTGTCGATAGGCATTTCAGATATAGGTGACGATAGGCATTTCAGATATAGGTGTCGATAGGCTTTTCAGATATAGGTGCCGATAGGCATTTCAGATATAGTTGCCGATTGGCATTTTAAAAATAGGTGCCGATAGGCATTTCAGATATAGAAGCCAATAGGCATTTCAAATATAGGTGCCGATAGGCATTCCAGATATGGTTGCCGATAGGCATTTCAAATATAGGTGCTGATAGGCATTTCAGATGTAGTTTCCGATAGGCATTTCAAAAATTGGTGTCGATAGGCATTTCAGATATAGGTGTCGATAAGCATTTCAGATATAGGTGTCGATAGGCATTTCAGATATAGGTGTCGATAGGCATTTCAGATATAGGTGTCGATAGGCATTTCAGATATAGGTGTCGATAGGCATTTCAGATATAGGTGTCGATAGGCATTTCAGATATAGGTGTCGATAGGCATTACAGATATAGGTGTCGATAGGCATTTCAGATATAGGTGCCGATAGGCATTTCAGATATAGTTGCCGATTGGCATTTTAAAAATAGGTGCCGATAGGCACTTCAGATATAGAATCCGATAGGCATTTCAAATATAGGTGCCGATAGGCATTCCAGATATGGTTGCCGATTGGCATTTCAAATATAGGTGCTGATAGGCATTTCAGATGTAGTTTCCGATAGGCATTTCAAAAATAGGTGTCGATAGGCATTTCAGATATAGGTGTCGATAGGCATTTCAGATATAGGTGTCGATAGGCATTTCAGATATAGGTGTCGATAGGCATTTCAGATATAGGTGTCGATAGGCATTTCAGATATAGGTGTCGATAGGCATTTCAGATATAGGTGACGATAGGCATTTCAGATATAGGTGTCGATAGGCTTTTCAGATATAGGTGCCGATAGGCATTTCAGATATAGTTGCCGATTGGCATTTTAAAAATAGGTGCCGATAGGCATTTCAGATATAGAAGCCAATAGGCATTTCAAATATAGGTGCCGATAGGCATTCCAGATATGGTTGCCGATAGGCATTTTAAATATAGGTGCTGATAGGCATTTCAGATGTAGTTTCCGATAGGCATTTCAAAAATAGGTGTCGATAGGCATTTCAGATATAGGTGTCGATAGGCATTTCAGATATAGGTGTCGATAGGCATTTCAGATATAGGTGTCGATAGGCATTTCAGATATAGGTGTCGATAGGCATTTCAGATATAGGTGTCGATAGGCATTTCAGATATAGGTGCCGATAGGCATTTTAGATATAGTTGCCGATTGGCATTTCAGATATAGAAGCCGATAGGCATTTGAAATATAGGTGCCGATAGGCATTCCAGATATGGTTGCCGATAGGCATTTCAAATATAGGTGCTGATCGGCATTTCAGATGTAGTTTCCGATAGGCATTTCAAAAATAGGTGTCGATAGGCATTTCAGATATAGGTGTCGATAGGCATTTCAGATTTAGGTGTCGATAGGCATTTCAGATATAGGTGTCGATAGGCATTTCAGATATAGGTGTCGTTAGGCATTTCAGATATAGGTGTCGATAGGCATTTCAGATATAGGTGTCGATAGGCATTTCAGATATAGGTGCCGATAGGCATTTCAGATATAGTTGCCGATTGGCATTTTAAAAATAGGTGCCGATAGGCATTTCAGATATAGAAGCCGATAGGCATTTCAAATATAGGTGCCGATAGGCATTCCAGACATGGTTGCCGATAGGCATTTCAAATATAGGTGCTGATAGGTATTTCAGATGTAGTTTCCGATAGGCATTTCAAAAATAGGTGTCGATAGGCATTTCAGATATAAGTGTCGATAGGCATTTCAGATATAGGTGTCGATAGGCATTTCAGATATAGGTGTCGATAGGCATTTCAGATATAGGTGTCGATAGGCATTTCAGATATAGGTGTCGATAGGCATTTCAGATATAGGTGTCGATAGGCATTTCAGATATAGGTGTCGATAGGCATTTCAGATATAGGTGTCGATAGGCATTTCAGATATAGGTGCCGATAAGCATTTCAGATATAGTTGCCGATTGGCATTTTAAAAATAGGTGCCGATAGGCATTTCAGATATAGAAGCCGATAGGCATTTCAAATATAGGTGCCGATAGGCATTCCAGATATGGTTGCCGATAGGCATTTCAAATATAGGTGCTGATAGGCATTTTAGATGTAGTTTCCGATAGGCATTTCAAAAATAGGTGTCGATAGGCATTTCAGATATAGGTGTCGATAGGCATTTCAGATATAGGTGTCGATAGGCATTTCAGATATAGGTGTCGATAGGCATTTCAGATATAGGTGTCGATAGGCATTTCAGATATAGGTGTCGATAGGCATTTCAGATATTGTTGCCGATTGGCATTTTAAAAATAGGTGCCGATAGGCATTTCAGATATAGAAGCCGATAGGCATTTTAAATATAGGTGCCGATAGGCATTCCAGATATGGTTGCCGATAGGCATTTCAAATATAGGTGCTGATAGGCATTTCAGATGTAGTTTCCGATAGGCATTTCAAAAATAGGTGTCGATAGGCATTTCAGATATAGGTGTCGATAGGCATTTCAGATATAGGTGTCGATAGGCATTTCAGATATAGGTGTCGATAGGCATTTCAGATATAGGTGTCGATAGGCATTTCAGATATAGGTGTCGATAGGCATTTCAGATATAGGTGTCGATAGGCATTTCAGATATAGGTGTCGATAGGCATTTCAGATATAGGTGCCGATAGGCATTTCAGATATAGTTGCCGATTGGCATTTTAAAAATAGGTTCCGATAGGCATTTCAGATATAGAAGCCGATAGGCATTTCAAATATAGGTGCCGATAGGCATTCCAGATATGGTTGCCGATAGGCATTTCAAATATAGGTGCTGATAGGCATTTCAGATGTAGTTTCCGATAGGCATTTCAAAAATAGGTGTCGATAGGCATTTCAGATATAGGTGTCGATAGGCATTTCAGATATAGGTGTCGATAGGCATTTCAGATATAGGTGTCGATAGGCATTTCAGATATAGGTGTCGATAGGCATTTCAGATATAGGTGTCGATAGGCATTTCAGATATAGGTGTCGATAGGCATTTCAGATATAGGTGTCGATAGGCATTTCAGATATAGGTGCCGATAGGCATTTCTGATATAGTTGCCGATTGGCATTTTAAAAATAGGTGCCGATAGGCATTTCAGATATAGAAGCCGATAGGCATTTCAAATATAGGTGCCGATAGGCATTCCAGATATGGTTGCCGATAGGCATTTCAAATATAGGTGCTGATAGGCATTTCAGATGTAGTTTCCGATAGGCATTTCAAAAATAGGTGTCGATAGGCATTTCAGATATAGGTGTCGATAGGCATTTCAGATATAGGTGTCGATAGGCATTTCAGATATAGGTGTCGATAGGCATTTCAGATATAGGTGTCGATAGGCATTTCAGATATAGGTGTCGATAGGCATTTCAGATATAGGTGTCGATAGGCATTTCAGATATAGGTGCCGATAGGCATTTCAGATATAGTTGCCGATTGGCATTTTAAAAATAGGTGCCGATAGGCATTTCAGATATAGAAGCCGATAGGCATTTCAAATATAGGTGCCGATAGGCATTCCAGATATGGTTGCCGATAGGCATTTCAAATATAGGTGCTGATAGGCATTTCAGATGTAGTTTCCGATAGGCATTTCAAAAATAGGTGTCGATAGGCATTTCAGATATAGGTGTCGATAGGCATTTCAGATATAGGTGTCGATAGGCATTTCAGATATAGGTGTCGATAGGCATTTCAGATATATAGGTGTCGATAGGCATTTCAGATATAGGTGTCGATAGGCATTTCAGATATAGGTGTCGATAGGCATTTCAGATATAGGTGTCGATAGGCATTTCAGATATAGGTGCCGATAGGCATTTCAGATATAGTTGCCGATTGGCATTTTAAAAATAGGTGCCGATAGGCATTTTAGATATAGAAGCCGATAGGCATTTCAAATATAGGTGCCGATAGGCATTCCAGATATGGTTGCCGATAGGCATTTCAAATATAGGTGCTGATAGGCATTTCAGATGTAGTTTCCGATAGGCATTTCAAAAATAGGTGTCGATAGGCATTTTAGATATAGGTGTCGATAGGCATTTCAGATATAGGTGTCGATAGGCATTTCAGATATAGGTGTCGATAGGCATTTCAGATATAGGTGTCGATAGGCATTTCAGATATAGGTGTCGATAGGCATTTCAGATATAGGTGTCGATAGGCATTTCAGATATAGGTGTCGATAGGCATTTAAGATATAGGTGTTGATAGGCATTTCAGATATATGTGTCGATAGGCATTTCAGATATAGGTGTCGATAGGCATTCCAGATATAGGTGTCGATAGGCATTTCAGATATAGGTGTCGATAGGCATTTCAGATATAGGTGCCGATAGGCATTTCAGATATAGTTGCCGATTGGCATTTTAAAAATAGGTGCCGATAGGCATTTCAGATATAGAAGCCGATAGGCATTTCAAATATAGGTGCCGATAGGCATTCCAGATATGGTTGCCGATAGGCATTTCAAATATAGGTGCTGATAGGCATTTCAGATGTAGTTTTCGATAGGCATTTCAAAAATAGGTGTCGATAGGCATTTCAGATATAGGTGTCGATAGGCATTTCAGATATAGGTGTCGATAGGCATTTCAGATATAGGTGTCGATAGGCATTTCATATATAGGTGTCGATAGGCATTTCAGATATAGGTGTCGATAGGCATTTCAGATATAGGTGTCGATAGGCATTTCAGATATAGGTGTCGATAGGCATTTCAGATATAGGTGTCGATAGGCATTTCAGATATAGGTGCCGATAGGCATTTCAGATATAGTTGCCGATTGGCATTTTAAAAATAGGTGCCGATAGGCATTTCAGATATAGAAGCCGATAGGCATTTCAAATATAGGTGCCGATAGGCATTCCAGATATGGTTGCCGATAGGCATTTCAAATATAGGTGCTGATAGGCATTTCAGATGTAGTTTCCGATATGCATTTCAAAAATAGGTGTCGATAGGCATTTCAGATATAGGTGTCGATAGGCATTTCAGATATAGGTGTCGATAGGCATTTCAGATATAGGTGTCGATAGGCATTTCAGATATAGGTGTCGATAGGCATTTCAGATATAGGTGTCGATAGGCATTTCAGATATAGGTGTCGATAGGCATTTCAGACATAGGTGTCGATAGGCATTTCAGATATAGGTGCCGATAGGCATTTCAGATATAGTTGCCGATTGGCATTTTAAAAATAGGTGCCGATAGGCATTTCAGATATAGAAGCCGATAAGCATTTCAAATATAGGTGCCGATAGGCATTCCAGATATGGTTGCCGATAGGCATTTCAAATATAGGTGCTGATAGGCATTTCAGATGTAGTTTCCGATAGGCATTTCAAAAATAGGTGTCGATAGGCATTTCAGATATAGGTGTCGATAGGCATTTCAGATATAGGTGTCGATAGGCATTTCAGAAATAGGTGTCGATAGGTATTTCAGATATAGGTGTCGATAGGCATTTCAGATATAAGTGTCGATAGGCATTTCAGATATAGGTGTCGATAGGCATTTCAGATATAGGTGTCGATAGGCATTTCAGATATAGGTGCCGATAGGCATTTCAGATATAGTTGCCGATTGGCATTTTAAAAATAGGTGCCGATAGGCATTTCAGATATAGAAGCCGATAGGCATTTCAAATATAGGTGCCGATAGGCATTCCAGATATGGTTGCCGATAGGCATTTCAAATATAGGTGCTGATAGGCATTTCAGATGTAGTTTCCGATAGGCATTTCAAAAATAGGTGTCGATAGGCATTTCAGATATAGGTGTCGATAGGCATTTCAGATATAGGTGTCGATAGGCATTTCAGATATAGGTGTCGATAGGCATTTCAGATATAGGTGCCGATTGGCATTTTAAAAATGGGTGCCGATAGGCATTTCAGATATAGAAGCCGATAGGCATTTCAAATATAGGTGCCGATAGGCATTCCAGATATGGTTGCCGATAGGCATTTCAAATATAGGTGCTGATAGGCATTTCAGATGTAGTTTCCGATAGGCATTTCAAAAAATAGGTGTCGATAGGCATTTCAGATATAGGTGTCGATAGGCATTTCAGATATAGGTGTCGATAGGCATTTCAGATATAGGTGTCGATAGGCATTTCAGATATAGGTGTCGATAGGCATTTCAGATATATGTCGATAGACATTTCAGATATAGGTGTCGATAGGCATTTCAGATATAGGTGTCAATAGACATTTCAGATATAGGTGCCGATAGGCATTTCAGATATAGTTGCCGATTGGCATTTTAAAAATAGGTGCCGATAGGCATTTCAGATATAGAAGCCGATAGGCATTTCAAATATTGGTGCCGATAGGCATTCCAGATATGGTTGCCGATAGGCATTTCAAATATAGGTGCTGATAGGCATTTCAGATGTAGTTTCCGATAGGCATTTCAAAAATAGGTGTCGATAGGCATTTCAGATATAGGTGTCGATAAGCATTTCAGATATAGGTGTCGATAGGCATTTCAGATATAGGTGTCGATAGGCATTTCAGATATAGGTGTCGATAGGCATTTCAGATATAGGTGTCGATAGGCATTTCAGATATAGGTGTCGATAGGCATTTCAGATATAGGTGTCGATAGGCATTACAGATATAGGTGTCGATAGGCATTTCAGATATAGGTGCCGATAGGCATTTCAGATATAGTTGCCGATTGGCATTTTAAAAATAGGTGCCGATAGGCACTTCAGATATAGAAGCCGATAGGCATTTCAAATATAGGTGCCGATAGGCATTCAAGATATGGTTGCCGATTGGCATTTCAAATATAGGTGCTGATAGGCATTTCAGATGTAGTTTCCGATAGGCATTTCAAAAATAGGTGTCGATAGGCATTTCAGATATAGGTGTCGATAGGCATTTCAGATATAGGTGTCGATAGGCATTTCAGATATAGGTGTCGATAGGCATTTCAGATATAGGTGTCGATAGGCATTTCAGATATAGGTGTCGATAGGCATTTCAGATATAGGTGACGATAGGCATTTCAGATATAGGTGTCGATAGGCTTTTCAGATATAGGTGCCGATAGGCATTTCAGATATAGTTGCCGATTGGCATTTTAAAAATAGGTGCCGATAGGCATTTCAGATATAGAAGCCAATAGGCATTTCAAATATAGGTGCCGATAGGCATTCCAGATATGGTTGCCGATAGGCATTTCAAATATAGGTGCTGATAGGCATTTCAGATGTAGTTTCCGATAGGCATTTCAAAAATTGGTGTCGATAGGCATTTCAGATATAGGTGTCGATAAGCATTTCAGATATAGGTGTCGATAGGCATTTCAGATATAGGTGTCGATAGGCATTTCAGATATAGGTGTCGATAGGCATTTCAGATATAGGTGTCGATAGGCATTTCAGATATAGGTGTCGATAGGCATTTCAGATATAGGTGTCGATAGGCATTACAGATATAGGTGTCGATAGGCATTTCAGATATAGGTGCCGATAGGCATTTCAGATATAGTTGCCGATTGGCATTTTAAAAATAGGTGCCGATAGGCACTTCAGATATAGAATCCGATAGGCATTTCAAATATAGGTGCCGATAGGCATTCCAGATATGGTTGCCGATTGGCATTTCAAATATAGGTGCTGATAGGCATTTCAGATGTAGTTTCCGATAGGCATTTCAAAAATAGGTGTCGATAGGCATTTCAGATATAGGTGTCGATAGGCATTTCAGATATAGGTGTCGATAGGCATTTCAGATATAGGTGTCGATAGGCATTTCAGATATAGGTGTCGATAGGCATTTCAGATATAGGTGTCGATAGGCATTTCAGATATAGGTGACGATAGGCATTTCAGATATAGGTGTCGATAGGCTTTTCAGATATAGGTGCCGATAGGCATTTCAGATATAGTTGCCGATTGGCATTTTAAAAATAGGTGCCGATAGGCATTTCAGATATAGAAGCCAATAGGCATTTCAAATATAGGTGCCGATAGGCATTCCAGATATGGTTGCCGATAGGCATTTTAAATATAGGTGCTGATAGGCATTTCAGATGTAGTTTCCGATAGGCATTTCAAAAATAGGTGTCGATAGGCATTTCAGATATAGGTGTCGATAGGCATTTCAGATATAGGTGTCGATAGGCATTTCAGATATAGGTGTCGATAGGCATTTCAGATATAGGTGTCGATAGGCATTTCAGATATAGGTGTCGATAGGCATTTCAGATATAGGTGCCGATAGGCATTTTAGATATAGTTGCCGATTGGCATTTCAGATATAGAAGCCGATAGGCATTTGAAATATAGGTGCCGATAGGCATTCCAGATATGGTTGCCGATAGGCATTTCAAATATAGGTGCTGATCGGCATTTCAGATGTAGTTTCCGATAGGCATTTCAAAAATAGGTGTCGATAGGCATTTCAGATATAGGTGTCGATAGGCATTTCAGATTTAGGTGTCGATAGGCATTTCAGATATAGGTGTCGATAGGCATTTCAGATATAGGTGTCGTTAGGCATTTCAGATATAGGTGTCGATAGGCATTTCAGATATAGGTGTCGATAGGCATTTCAGATATAGGTGCCGATAGGCATTTCAGATATAGTTGCCGATTGGCATTTTAAAAATAGGTGCCGATAGGCATTTCAGATATAGAAGCCGATAGGCATTTCAAATATAGGTGCCGATAGGCATTCCAGACATGGTTGCCGATAGGCATTTCAAATATAGGTGCTGATAGGTATTTCAGATGTAGTTTCCGATAGGCATTTCAAAAATAGGTGTCGATAGGCATTTCAGATATAAGTGTCGATAGGCATTTCAGATATAGGTGTCGATAGGCATTTCAGATATAGGTGTCGATAGGCATTTCAGATATAGGTGTCGATAGGCATTTCAGATATAGGTGTCGATAGGCATTTCAGATATAGGTGTCGATAGGCATTTCAGATATAGGTGTCGATAGGCATTTCAGATATAGGTGTCGATAGGCATTTCAGATATAGGTGCCGATAAGCATTTCAGATATAGTTGCCGATTGGCATTTTAAAAATAGGTGCCGATAGGCATTTCAGATATAGAAGCCGATAGGCATTTCAAATATAGGTGCCGATAGGCATTCCAGATATGGTTGCCGATAGGCATTTCAAATATAGGTGCTGATAGGCATTTTAGATGTAGTTTCCGATAGGCATTTCAAAAATAGGTGTCGATAGGCATTTCAGATATAGGTGTCGATAGGCATTTCAGATATAGGTGTCGATAGGCATTTCAGATATAGGTGTCGATAGGCATTTCAGATATAGGTGTCGATAGGCATTTCAGATATAGGTGTCGATAGGCATTTCAGATATTGTTGCCGATTGGCATTTTAAAAATAGGTGCCGATAGGCATTTCAGATATAGAAGCCGATAGGCATTTTAAATATAGGTGCCGATAGGCATTCCAGATATGGTTGCCGATAGGCATTTCAAATATAGGTGCTGATAGGCATTTCAGATGTAGTTTCCGATAGGCATTTCAAAAATAGGTGTCGATAGGCATTTCAGATATAGGTGTCGATAGGCATTTCAGATATAGGTGTCGATAGGCATTTCAGATATAGGTGTCGATAGGCATTTCAGATATAGGTGTCGATAGGCATTTCAGATATAGGTGTCGATAGGCATTTCAGATATAGGTGTCGATAGGCATTTCAGATATAGGTGTCGATAGGCATTTCAGATATAGGTGTCGATAGGCATTTCAGATATAGGTGCCGATAGGCATTTCAGATATAGTTGCCGATTGGCATTTTAAAAATAGGTTCCGATAGGCATTTCAGATATAGAAGCCGATAGGCATTTCAAATATAGGTGCCGATAGGCATTCCAGATATGGTTGCCGATAGGCATTTCAAATATAGGTGCTGATAGGCATTTCAGATGTAGTTTCCGATAGGCATTTCAAAAATAGGTGTCGATAGGCATTTCAGATATAGGTGTCGATAGGCATTTCAGATATAGGTGTCGATAGGCATTTCAGATATAGGTGTCGATAGGCATTTCAGATATAGGTGTCGATAGGCATTTCAGATATAGGTGTCGATAGGCATTTCAGATATAGGTGTCGATAGGCATTTCAGATATAGGTGTCGATAGGCATTTCAGATATAGGTGCCGATAGGCATTTCTGATATAGTTGCCGATTGGCATTTTAAAAATAGGTGCCGATAGGCATTTCAGATATAGAAGCCGATAGGCATTTCAAATATAGGTGCCGATAGGCATTCCAGATATGGTTGCCGATAGGCATTTCAAATATAGGTGCTGATAGGCATTTCAGATGTAGTTTCCGATAGGCATTTCAAAAATAGGTGTCGATAGGCATTTCAGATATAGGTGTCGATAGGCATTTCAGATATAGGTGTCGATAGGCATTTCAGATATAGGTGTCGATAGGCATTTCAGATATAGGTGTCGATAGGCATTTCAGATATAGGTGTCGATAGGCATTTCAGATATAGGTGTCGATAGGCATTTCAGATATAGGTGCCGATAGGCATTTCAGATATAGTTGCCGATTGGCATTTTAAAAATAGGTGCCGATAGGCATTTCAGATATAGAAGCCGATAGGCATTTCAAATATAGGTGCCGATAGGCATTCCAGATATGGTTGCCGATAGGCATTTCAAATATAGGTGCTGATAGGCATTTCAGATGTAGTTTCCGATAGGCATTTCAAAAATAGGTGTCGATAGGCATTTCAGATATAGGTGTCGATAGGCATTTCAGATATAGGTGTCGATAGGCATTTCAGATATAGGTGTCGATAGGCATTTCAGATATAGGTGTCGATAGGCATTTCAGATATAGGTGTCGATAGGCATTTCAGATATAGGTGTCGATAGGCATTTCAGATATAGGTGTCGATAGGCATTTCAGATATAGGTGCCGATAGGCATTTCAGATATAGTTGCCGATTGGCATTTTAAAAATAGGTGCCGATAGGCATTTTAGATATAGAAGCCGATAGGCATTTCAAATATAGGTGCCGATAGGCATTCCAGATATGGTTGCCGATAGGCATTTCAAATATAGGTGCTGATAGGCATTTCAGATGTAGTTTCCGATAGGCATTTCAAAAATAGGTGTCGATAGGCATTTCAGATATAGGTGTCGATAGGCATTTCAGATATAGGTGTCGATAGGCATTTCAGATATAGGTGTCGATAGGCATTTCAGATATAGGTGTCGATAGGCATTTCAGATATAGGTGTCGATAGGCATTTCAGATATAGGTGTCGATAGGCATTTAAGATATAGGTGTTGATAGGCATTTCAGATATATGTGTCGATAGGCATTTCAGATATAGGTGTCGATAGGCATTCCAGATATAGGTGTCGATAGGCATTTCAGATATAG
>JAVRKA010000728.1:0-59021 GCA_034508555.1 Venustoraphidia nigricollis | reverse complement strand
CTATCGACACCTATATCTGAAATGCCTATCGACACCTATTTTTGAAATGCTATCGGAAACTACATCTGAAATGCCTATCAGCACCTTTATTTGAAATGCCTATCGGCAACCATATCTGGAATGCCTATCGGCACCTATATTTGAAATGCCTATCGGCTTCTATATCTAAAATGCCTATCGGCACCTATTTTAAATGCAATCGGCAACTATATCTAAAATGCCTATCGGCACCTATATCTGAAATGCTTATCGACACCTATATCTGAAATGCCTATCGACACCTATATCTGAAATGCCTATCGACACCTATATCTGAAATGCCTATCGACACCTATATCTGAAATGCCTATCGACACCTATATCTGAAATGCCTATCGACACCTATATCTGAAATGCCTATCGACACCTATTTTTGAAATGCTATCGGAAACTACATCTGAAATGCCTATCAGCACCTTATTTGAAATGCCTATCGGCAACCATATCTGGAATGCCTATCGGCACCTATAATTTGAAATGCCTATCGGCTTCTATATCTGAAATGCCTATCGGCACCTATTTTTAAAATGCTAATCGGCAACTATATCTGAATGCCTATCGGCATCTATATCTGAAATGCCTATCGACACCTATATCTGAAATGCCTATCGACACCTATATCTGAAATGCCTATCGACACCTATATCTGAAATGCCTATCGACACCTATATCTGAAATGCCTATCGACACCTATATCTGAAATGCCTATCGACACCTATATCTGAAATGCTATCGACACCTATATCTGAAATGCCTATCGACACCTATATCTGAAATGCCTATCGACACCTATTTTTGAAATGCCTATCGGAAACTACATCTGAAATGCCTATCAGCACCTATATTTGAAATGCCTATCGGCAACCATATCTGGAATGCCTATCGGCACCTATATTTGAAATGCCTATCGGCTTCTATATCTGAAATGGCCTATCGGCACCTATTTTTAAAAATGCCAATCGGCAACTATATCTGAAATGCCTATCGGCACCTATATCTGAAATGCCTATCGACACCTATATCTGAAATGCCTATCGACACCTATATCTGAAATGCCTATCGACACCTATATCTGAAATGCCTATCGACACCTATATCTGAAATGCCTATCGACACCTATATCTGAAATGCTATCGACACCTATATCTGAAATGCCTATCGACACCTATTTTGAAATGCCTATCGGAAACTACATCTGAAATGCCTATTAGCACCTATATTTGAAATGCCTATCGGCAACCATATCTGGAATGCCTATCGGCAACCTATATTTGAAATGCCTATCGGCTTCTATATCTGAAATGCCTATCGGCACCTAGTTTTAAAATGCCAATCGGCAACTATATCTGAAATGCCCTATCGTCACCTATATCTGAAATGCCTATCGACACCTATATCTGAAATGCCTATCGACACCTATATATCTGAAATGCCTATCGACACCTATATCTAAAATGCCTATCGACACCTATATCTGAAATGCCTATCGACACCTATATCTGAAATGCCTATCGACACCTATATCTGAAATGCCTATCGACACCTATATCTGAAATGCCTATCGACACCTATTTTTGAAATGCCTATCGGAACTACATCTAAAATGCCTATCAGCACCTATATTTGAAATGCCTATCGGCAACCATATCTGGAATGCCTATCGGCACCTATATTTGAAATGCCTATCGGCTTCTATATCTGAAATGCCTATCGGCACCTATTTTTAAAATGCCAATCGGCAACTATATCTGAAATGCCTATCGGCACCTATATCTGAAATGCCTATCGACACCTATATCTGAAATGCTATCGACACCTATATCTGAAATGCCTATCGACACCTATATCTGAAATGCCTATCGACACCTATATCTGAAATGCCTATCGACACCTATATCTGAAATGCCTATCGACACCTATATCTGAAATGCCTATCGACACCTATATCTGAAATGCCTATCGACGCCTATATCTGAAATGCCTATCGACACCTATAATCTGAAATGCCTATCGACACCTATATCTGAAATGCCTATCGACACCTATTTTTGAAATGCCTATCAGAAACTACATCTGAAATGCCTATCAGCACCTATATTTGAAATGCCTATCGTCAACCATATCTGGAATGCCTATCGGCACCTATATTTAAAATGCCTATCGGCTTCTATATCTGAAATGCCTATCGGCACCTATTTTTAAAATGCTAATCGGCAACTATATCTGAAATGCCTATCGACACCTATATCTGAAATGCCTATCGACAACTATATCTGAAATGCCTATCGACACCTATATCTGAAATGCCTATCGACACCTATATCTGAAATGCCTATCGACACCTATATCTGAAATGCCTATCGACACCTATATCTAAAATGCCTATCGACACCTATATATGAAATGCCTATCGACACCTATATCTGAAATGCCTATCGACACCTATTTTTGAAATGCCTATCGGAAACTACATCTGAAATGCCTATCAGCACCTATATTTGAAATGCCCTATCGGCGACCATATCTGGAATGCCTATCGGCACCTATATTTGAAATGCCTATCGACACCTATATCTGAAATGCCTATCGACACCTATATCTGAAATGCCTATCGAAACCTATATCTGAAATGCCTATCGACACATATATCTGAATGCCTATCGACACCTATATCTGAAATGCCTATCGACACCTATATCTGAAATGCCTATCGACACCTATTTTGAAATGCCTATCGGAAACTACATCTGAAATGCCTATCAGCACCTATATTTGAAATGCCTATCGGCAACCATATCTGGAATGCCTATCGGCACCTATATTTGAAATGCCTATCGGCTTCTATATCTGAAATGCCTATCGGCACCTATTTTTAAAATGCCAATCGGCAACTATATCTGAAATGCCTATCGGCACCTATATCTGAAATGCCTATCGACACCTATATCTGAAATGCCTATCGACACCTATATCTGAAATGCCTATCGACACCTATATCTGAAATGCCTATCGACACCTATATCTGAAATGCCTATCGACACCTATATCTGAAATGCCTATCGACACCTATATCTGAAATGCCTATCGACACCTATATCTGAAATGCCTATCGACACCTATTTTTGAAATGCCTATCGGAATTTACATCTGAAATGCCTATCAGCACCTATATTTGAAATGCCTATCGGCAACCATATCTGGAATGCCTATCGGCACCTATATTTGAAATGCCTATCGGCTTCTATATCTGAAATGCCTATCGGCACCTATTTTTAAAATGCCAATCGGCAACTATATCTGAAATGCCTATCGGCACCTATATCTGAAATGCCTATCGACACCTATATCTGAAATGCCTATCGACACCTATATCTGAAATGCCTATCGACACCTATATCTGAAATGCCTATCGACACGTATATCTGAAATGCCTATCGACACCTATATCTGAAATGCCTATCGACACATATATCTGAAATGCCTATCGACACCTATATCTGAAATGCCTATCGACACCTATTTTTGAAATGCCTATCGGAAACTACATCTGAAATTCCTATCAGCACCTATATTTGAAATGCCTATCGGCAACCATATTTGGAATGCCTATCGGCACCTATATTTGAAATGCCTAACGGCTTCTATATCTGAAATGCCTATCGGCACCTATTTTTAAAATGCCAATCGGCAACTATATCTGAAATGCCTATCGGCACCTAATCTGAAATGCCTATCGACACCTATATCTGAAATGCCTATCGACACCTATATCTGAAATGCCTATCCACACCTATATCTGAAATGCCTATCGACACCTATATCTGTAATGCCTATCGACACCTATATCTGAAATGCCTATCGACACCTATATCTGAAATGCCTATCGACACCTATATCTGAAATGCCTATCGACACCTATATCTGAAATGCCTATCGACACCTATATCTGAAATGCCTATCGACACCTATTTTTGAAATGCCTATCGGAAATTACATCTGAAATGCCTATCAGCACCTATATTTGAAATGCCTATCAGCAACCATATCTGGAATGCCTATCGGCACCTATATTTGAAATGCCTATCGGCTTCTATATCTGAAATGCCTATCCACACCTATTTTTAAAATGCCAAATGGCAACTTTATCTGAAATGCCTATCGGCACCTATATCTGAAATGCCTATCGACACCTATATCTGAAATGCCTATCGACACCTATATCTGAAATGCCTATCGACACCTATATCTGAAATGCCTATCGACACCTATATCTGAAATGCCTATCGACACCTATATCTGAAATGCCTATCGACACCTATATCTGAAATGCCTATTGACACCTATATCTGAAATGCCTATCGAAACCTATATCTGAAATGCCTAACGACACCTATTTTTGAAATGCCTATCGGAAACTACATCTGAAATGCCTATCAGCACCTATATTTGAAATGCCTAACGGCAACCATATCTGAAATGCCTATCGGCACCTATATTTGAAATGCCTATCGGCTTCTATATCTGAAATGCCTATCGGCACCTATTTTTAAAATGCAAATCGGCAACTATATCTGAAATGCCTATCGGCACCTATATCTGAAATGCCTATCGACACCTATATCTGAAATGCCTATCGACACCTATATCTGAAATGCCTATCGACACCTATATCTGAAATGCCTATCGACACCTATATCTGAAATGCCTATCGACACCTATATCTGAAATGCCTATCGACACCTATATCTGAAATGCCTATCGACACCTATATCTGAAATGCCTATCGACACCTATTTTTGAAATGCCTATCGGAAACTACATCTGAAATGCCTATCAGCACCTATATTTGAAATGCCTATCTGCAACCATATCTGGAATGCCTATCGGCACCTATATTTGAAATGCCTATCGGCTTCTATATCTGAAATGCCTATCGGCACCTATTTTTAAATGCCAATCGGCAACTATATCTGAAATGCCTATCGGCACCTATATCTGAAATGCCTATCGACACCTATATCTGAAATGCCTATCGACACCTATATCTGAAATGCCTATCGACACCTATATCTGAAATGCCTATCGACACCTATATCTGAAATGCCTATGGACACCTATATCTGAAATGCCTATCGACACCTATATCTGAAATGCCTATCGACACCTATATCTGAAATGCCTATCGACACCTATTTTTGAAATGCCTATCGGAAACTACATCTGAAATGCCTATCAGCACCTGTATTTGAAATGCCTATCGGCAACCATATCTGGAATGCCTATCGGCACCTATATTTGAAATGCCTATCGGCTTCTATAACTGAAATGCCTATCGGCACCTATTTTTTAAATGCCAATCGGCAACTATATCTGAAATGCCTATCGGCACCTATATCTGAAATGCCTATCGACACCTATATCTGAAATGCCTATCGACACCTATATCTGAAATGCCTATCGACACCTATATCTGAAATGCCTATCGACACCTATATCTGAAATGCCTATCGACACCTATATCTGAAATGCCTATCGACACCTATATCTGAAATGCCTATCGACACCTATATCTGAAATGCCTATCGACACCTATTTTTGAAATGCCTATCGGAAACTACATCTGAAATGCCTATCAGCACCTATATTTGAAATGCCTATCGGCAACCATATCTGGAATGCCTATCGGCACCTATATTTGAAATGCCTATCGGCTTCTATATCTGAAATGCCTATCGGCACCTATATCTGAAATGCCTATCGACACCTATATCTGAAATGCCTATCGACACCTATATCTGAAATGCCTATCGACACCTATATCTGAAATGCCTATCGACACCTATATCTGAAATGCCTATCGACACCTATATCTGAAATGCCTATCGACACCTATATCTGAAATGCCTATCGACACCTATATCTGAAATGCCTATCGACACATATTTTTGAAATGCCTATCGGAAACTACATCTGAAATGCCTATCAGCACCTATATTTGAAATGCCTATCGGCAACCATATCTGGAATGCCTATCGGCACCTATTTTTAAAATGCCATTCGGCAACTATATCTGAAATGCCTATCGGCACCTATATCTGAAATGCCTATCGACACCTATATCTGAAATGCCTATCGACACCTATATCTGAAATGCCTATCGACACCTATATCTGAAATGCCTATCGACACCTATATCTGAAATGCCTATCGACACCTATATCTGAAATGCCTATCGACACCTATATCTGAAATGCCTATCGACACCTATATCTGAAATGCCTATCGACGCCTATATCTGAAATGCCTATCGACACCTATATCTGAAATGCCTATCGACACCTATATCTGAAATGCCTATCGACACCTATTTTTGAAATGCCTATCAGAAACTACATCTGAAATGCCTATCAGCACCTATATTTGAAATGCCTATCGTCAACCATATCTGGAATGCCTATCGGCACCTATATTTAAAATGCCTATCGGCTTCTATATCTGAAATGCCTATCGGCACCTATTTTTAAAATGCTAATCGGCAACTATATCTGAAATGCCTATCGGCACCTATATCTGAAATGCCTATCGACACCTATATCTGAAATGCCTATCGACACCTATATCTGAAATGCCTATCGACACCTATATCTGAAATGCCTATCGACACCTATATCTGAAATGCCTATCGACACGTATATCTGAAATGCCTATCGACACCTATATCTGAAATGCCTATCGACACATATATCTGAAATGCCTATCGACACCTATATCTGAAATGCCTATCGACACCTATTTTTGAAATGCCTATCGGAAACTACATCTGAAATTCCTATCAGCACCTATATTTGAAATGCCTATCGGCAACCATATTTGGAATGCCTATCGGCACCTATATTTGAAATGCCTATCGGCTTCTATATCTGAAATGCCTATCGGCACCTATTTTTAAAATGCCAATCGGCAACTATATCTGAAATGCCTATCGGCACCTAATCTGAAATGCCTATCGACACCTATATCTGAAATGCCTATCGACACCTATATCTGAAATGCCTATCCACACCTATATCTGAAATGCCTATCGACACCTATATCTGTAATGCCTATCGACACCTATATCTGAAATGCCTATCGACACCTATATCTGAAATGCCTATCGACACCTATATCTGAAATGCCTATCGACACCTATTTTTGAAATGCCTATCGGAAATTACATCTGAAATGCCTATCAGCACCTATATTTGAAATGCCTATCAGCAACCATATCTGGAATGCCTATCGGCACCTATATTTGAAATGCCTATCGGCTTCTATATCTGAAATGCCTATCCACACCTATTTTTAAAATGCCAAATGGCAACTTTATCTGAAATGCCTATCGGCACCTATATCTGAAATGCCTATCGACACCTATATCTGAAATGCCTATCGACACCTATATCTGAAATGCCTATCGACACCTATATCTGAAATGCCTATCGACACCTATATCTGAAATGCCTATCGACACCTATATCTGAAATGCCTATCGACACCTATATCTGAAATGCTTATCGACACCTATATCTGAAATGCCTATCGACACCTATATCTGAAATGCCTATCGACACCTATTTTTGAAATGCCTATCGGAAACTACATCTGAAATACCCTATCAGCACCTATATTTGAAATGCCTATCGGCAACCATATCTGGAATGCCTATCGGCACCTATATTTGAAATGCCTATCGGCTTCTATATCTGAAATGCCTATCGGCACCTATTTTTAAAATGCCAATCGGCAACTATATCTGAAATGCATATCGGCACCTATATCTGAAATGCCTATCGACACCTATATCTGAAATGCCTATCGACACCTATATCTGAAATGCCTATCGACACCTATATCTGAAATGCCTATCGACACCTATATCTGAAATGCCTATCGACACCTATATCTGAAATGCCTATCGACACCTATATCTGAAATGCCTATCGACACCTATTTTTGAAATGCCTTTCGGAAACTACATCTGAAATGCCTATCAGCACCTATATTTGAAATGCCTATCGGCAACCATATCTGGAATGCCTATCGGCACCTATATTTGAAATGCCTATCGGCTTCTATATCTGTAATGCCTATCGGCACCTATTTTTAAAATGCCAATCGGCAACTATATCTGAAATGCCTATCGGCACCTATATCTGAAATGGCTATCGGCACCTATATCTGAAATGCCTATCGACACCTATATCTGAAATGCCTATCGACACCTATATCTGAAATGCCTATCGACACCTATATCTGAAATGCCTATCGACACCTATATCTGAAATGCCTATCGACACCTATATCTGAAATGCCTATCGACACCTATATCTGAAATGCCTATCGACACCTATTTTTGAAATGCCTATCGGAAACTACATCTGAAATGCCTATCAGCACCTATATTTGAAATGCCTATCGGCAACCATATCTGGAATGCCTATCGGCACCTATATTTGAAATGCCTATCGGCTTCTATATCTGAAATGCCTATCGGCACCTATTTTTAAAATGCCAATCGGCAACTATATCTGAAATGCCTATCGGCACCTATATCTGAAATGCCTATCGACACCTATATCTGAAATGCCTATCGACACCTATATCTGAAATGCCTATCGACACCTATATCTGAAATGCCTATCGACACCTATATCTGAAATGCCTATCGACACCTTTATCTGAAATGCCTATCGACACCTATATCTGAAATGCCTATCGACACCTATATCTGAAATGCCTATCGACACCTATTTTTGAAATGCCTATCGGAAACTACATCTGCAATGCCTATCAGCACCTATATTTGAAATGCCTATCGGCAACCATATCTGGAATGCCTATCGGCACCTATATTTGAAATGCCTATCGGCTTCTATATCTGAAATGCCTATCGGCACCTATTTTTAAAATGCCAATCGGCAACTATATCTGAAATGCCTATCGGCACCTATATCTGAAATGCCTATCGACACCTATATCTGAAATGCCTATCGACACCTATATCTGAAATGCCTATCGACACCTATATCTGAAATGCCTATCGACACCTATATCTGAAATGCCTATCGACACCTATATCTGAAATGCCTATCGACACCTATTTTTGAAATGCCTATCGGAAACTACATCTGAAATGCCTATCAGCACCTATATTTGAAATGCCTATCGGCAACCATATCTGGAATGCCTATCGGCACCTATATTTGAAATGCCTATCGGCTTCTATATCTGAAATGCCTATCGGCACCTATTTTTAAAATGCCAATCGGCAACTATATCTGAAATGCCTATCGGCACCTATATCTGAAATGCCTATCGACACCTATATCTGAAATGCCTATCGACACCTATATCTGAAATGCCTATCGACACCTATATCTGAAATGCCTATCGACACCTATATCTGAAATGCCTATCGACACCTATATCTGAAATGCCTATCGACACCTATATCTGAAATGCCTATCGACACCTATTTTTGAAATGCCTATCGGAAACTATATCTGAAATGCCTATCAGCACCTATATTTGAAATGCCTATCGGCAACCATATCTGGAATGCCTATCGGCACCTATATTTGAAATGCCTATCGGTTTCTATATCTGAAATGCCTATCGGCACCTATTTTTAAAATGCCAATCGGCAACTATATCTGAAATGCCTATCGGCACCTATATCTGAAATGCCTATCGACACTTATATCTGAAATGCCTATCGACACCTATATCTGAAATGCCTATCGACACCTATATCTGAAATGCCTATCGACACCTATATCTGAAAAGCCTATCGACACCTATATCTGAAATGCCTATCGACACCTATATCTGAAATGCCTATCGACACCTATATCTGAAATGCCTATCGACACCTATATCTGAAATGCCTATCGACACCTATTTTTGAAATGCCTATCGGAAACTATATCTGAAATGCCTATCAGCACCTATATTTGAAATGCCTATCGGCAACCATATCTGGAATGCCTATCGGCACCTATATTTGAAATGCCTATCGGCTTCTATATCTGAAATGCCTATCGGCACCTATTTTTAAAATGCCAATCGGCAACTATATCTGAAATGCCTATCGGCACCTATATCTGAAATGCCTATCGACACTTATATCTGAAATGCCTATCGACACCTATATCTGAAATGCCTATCGACACCTATATCTGAAATGCCTATCGACACCTATATCTGAAAAGCCTATCGACACCTATATCTGAAATGCCTATCAACACCTATATCTGAAATGCCTATCGACACCTATTTTTGAAATGCCTATCGGAAACTACATCTGAAATGCCTATCAGCACCTATATTTGAAATGCCTATCGGCAACCATATCTGGAATGCCTATCGGCACCTATATTTGAAATGCCTATCGGCTTCTATATCTGAAATGCCTATCGGCAACTATTTTTAAAATGCCAATCGGCAACTATATCTGAAATGCCTATCGGCACCTATATCTGAAATGCCTATCGACACCTATATCTGAAATGCCTATCGACACCTATATCTGAAATGCCTATCGACACCTATATCTTTAATGCCTATCGACACCTATATCTGAAATGCCTATCGACACCTATATCTGAAATGCCTATCGACACCTATATCTGACATGCCTATCGACACCTATATCTGAAATGCCTATCGACACCTATTTTTGAAATGCCTTACGGAAACTACATCTGAAATGCCTATCAGCACCTATATTTGAAATGCCTATCGGCAACCATATCTGGAATGCCTATCGGCACCTATATTTGAAATGCCTATCGGCTTTTATATCTGAAATGCCTATCGGCACCTATTTTTAAAATGCCAATCGGCAACTATATCTGAAATGCCTATCGGCACCTATATCTGGAATGCCTATCGACACCTATATCTGAAATGCCTATCGACACCTATATCTGAAATGCCTATCGACACCTATATCTGAAATGCCTATCGACACCTATATCTGAAATGCCTATCGACACCTATATCTGAAATGCCTATCGACACCTATATCTGAAATGCCTATCGACACCTATATCTGAAATGCCTATCGACACCTATTTTTGAAATGCCTATCGGAAACTACATCTGAAATGCCTATCAGCACCTATATTTGAAATGCCTATCGGCAACCATATCTGGAATGCCTATCGGCACCTATATTTGAAATGCCTATCGGCTTCTATATCTGAAATGCCTATCGGCACCTATTTTAAAAATGCCAATCGGCAACTATATCTGAAATGCCTATCGGCACCTATATCTGAAATGCCTATCGACACCTATATCTGAAATGCCTATCGACACCTATATCTGAAATGCCTATCGACACCTATATCTGAAATGCCTATCGACACCTATATCTGAAATGCCTATCGACACCTATATCTGAAATGCCTATCGACACCTATATCTGAAATGCCTATCGACACCTATATCTGAAATGCCAATCGACACCTATATCTGAAATGCCTATCGACACCTATTTTTGAAATGCCTATCGGAAACTAGATCTGAAATGCCTATCACCACCTATATTTGAAATGCCTATCGGCAACCATATCTGGAATGCCTATCGGCACCTATATTTGAAATGCCTATCGGCTTCTATATCTGAAATGCCTATCGGCACCTATTTTTAAAATGCCAATCGGCAACTATATCTGAAATGCCTATCGGCACCTATATCTGAAATGCCTATCGACACCTATATCTGAAATGCCTATCGACACCTATATCTGAAATGCCTATCGACACCTATATCTAAAATGCCTATCGACACCTATATCTGAAATGCCTATCGACAGCTATATCTGAAATGCCTATCGACACCTATTTCTGAAATGCCTATCGACACCTATATTTGAAATGCCTATCGACACCTATTTTTGAAATGCCTATCGGAAACTACATCTGAAATGCCTATCAGCACCTATATTTGAAATGCCTATCGGCAACCGTATCTGGAATGCCTATCGGCACCTATATTTGAAATGCCTATCATCTTCTATATCTGAAATGCCTATCGGCACCTATTTTTAAAATGCCAATCGGCAACTATATCTAAAATGCCTATCGGCACCTATATCTGAAATGCCTATCGACACCTATATCTGAAATGCCTATCGACACCTATATCTGAAATGCCTATCGACACCTATATCTGAAATGCCTATCGACACCTATATCTGAAATGCCTATCGACACCTATTTCTGAAATGCCTATCGACACCTATATCTGAAATGCCTATCGACACCTATATCTGAAATGCCTATCGACACCTATTTTTGAAATGCCTATCGGAAACTACATCTGAAATGCCTATCAGCACCTATATTTGAAATGTCTATCGGCAACCATATCTGGAATGCCTATCGGCACCTATATTTGAAATGCCTATCGGCTTCTATATCTGAAATGCCTATCGGCACCTATTTTAAAAATGCCAATCGGCAACTATATCTGAAATGCCTATCGGCACCTATATCTGAAATGCCTATCGACACCTATATCTGAAATGCCTATCGACACCTATATCTGAAATGCCTATCGACACCTATATCTGAAATGCCTATCGACACCTATATCTGAAATGCCTATCGACACCTATATCTGAAATGCCTATCGACACCTATATCTGAAATGCCTATCGACACCTATATCTGACATGCCTATCGACACCTATATCTGAAATGCCTATCGACACCTATTTTTGAAATGCCTTACGGAAACTACATCTGAAATGCCTATCAGCACCTATATTTGAAATGCCTATCGGCAACCATATCTGGAATGCCTATCGGCACCTATATTTGAAATGCCTATCGGCTTCTATATCTGAAATGCCTATCGGCACCTATTTTTAAAATGCCAATCGGCAACTATATCTGAAATGCCTATCGGCACCTATATCTGGAATGCCTATCGACACCTATATCTGAAATGCCTATCGACACCTATATCTGAAATGCCTATCGACACCTATATCTGAAATGCCTATCGACACCTATATCTGAAATGCCTATCGACACCTATATCTGAAATGCCTATCGACACCTATATCTGAAAGGCCTATCGACACCTATATCTGAAATGCCTATCGACACCTATTTTTGAAATGCCTATCGGAAACTACATCTGAAATGCCTATCAGCACCTATATTTGAAATGCCTATCGGCAACCATATCTGGAATGCCTATCGGCACCTATATTTGAAATGCCTATCGGCTTCTATATCTGAAATGCCTATCGGCACCTATTTTAAAAATGCCAATCGGCAACTATATCTGAAATGCCTATCGGCACCTATATCTGAAATGCCTATCGACACCTATATCTGAAATGCCTATCGACACCTATATCTGAAATGCCTATCGACACCTATTTCTGAAATGCCTATCGACACCTATATCTGAAATGCCTATCGACACCTATATCTGAAATGCCTATCGACACCTATATCTGAAATGCCTATCGACACCTATATCTGAAATGCCTATCGACACCTATATCTGAAATGCCTATCGACACCTATTTTTGAAATGCCTATCGGAAACTACATCTGAAATGCCTATCAGCACCTATATTTAAAATGCCTATCGGCAACCATATCTGGAATGCCTATCGGCACCTATATTTGAAATGCCTATCGGCTTCTATATCTGAAATGCCTATCAGCACCTATTTTTAAAATGCCAATCGGCAACTATATCTGAAATGCCTATCGGCACCTATATCTGAAATGCCTATCGACACCTATATCTGAAATGCCTATCGACACCTATATCTGAAATGCCTATCGACACCTATATCTGAAATGCCTATCGACACCTATATCTGAAATGCCTATCGTCACCTATATCTGAAATGCCTATCGACACCTATATCTGAAATGCCTATCGACACCTATATCTGAAATGCCTATCGACACCTATTTTTGAAATGCCTATCGGAAACTACATCTGAAATGCCTATCAGCACCTATATTTGAAATGCCTATCGGCAACCATATCTGGAATGCCTATCGGCACCTATATTTAAAATGCCTATCGGCTTCTATATCTAAAATGCCTATCGGCACCTATTTTTAAAATGCCAATCGGGAACTATATCTGAAATGCCTATCGGCACCTATATCTGTAATGCCTATCGACACCTATATCTGAAATGCCTATCGACACCTATATCTGAAATGCCTATCGACACCTATATCTGAAATGCCTATCGACACCCATATCTGAAATGCCTATCGACACCTATATCTGAAATGCCTATCGACACCTATATCTGAAATGCCTATCGACACCTATTTTTGAAATGCCTATCGGAAACTACATCTGAAATGCCTATCAGCACCTATATTTGAAATGCCTATCGGCAACCATATCTGGAATGCCTATCGGCACCTATATTTGAAATGCCTATCAGCTTCTATATCTGAAATGCCTATCGGCACCTATTTTTAAAATGCCAATCGGCAACTATATCTGAAATGCCTATCGGCACCTATATCTGAAATGCCTATCGACACCTATATCTGAAATGCCTATCGACACCTATATCTGAAATGCCTATCGACACTTATATCTGAAATGCCTATCGACACCTATATCTGAAATGCCTATCGACACCTATATCTGAAATGCCTATCGACACCTATATCTGAAATGCCTATCGACACCTATATCTGAAATGCCTATCGACACCTATTTTTGAAATGCCTATCGGAAACTACATCTGAAATGCCTATCAGCACCTATATTTGAAATGCCTATTGGCAACCATATCTGGAATGCCTATCGGCACCTATATTTGTAATGCCTATCGGCTTCTATATCTGAAATGCCTATCGGCACCTATTTTTAAAATGCCAATCGGCAACTATATCTGAAATGCCTATCGGCACCTATATCTGAAATGCCTATCGACACCTATATCTGAAATGCCTATCGACACCTATATCTGAAATGCCTATCGACACCTATATCTGAAATGCCTATCGACACCTATATCTGAAATGCCTATCGACACCTGTATCTGAAATGCCTATCGACACCTATATCTGAAATGCCTATCGACACCTATATCTGAAATGCCTATCGACACCTATTTTTGAAATGGCTATCGGAAACTACATCTAAAATGCCTATCAGCACCTATATTTGAAATGCCTATCGGCAACCATATCTGGAATGCCTATCGGCACCTATATTTGAAATGCCTATCGGCTTCTATATCTGAAATGCCTATCGGCACCTATTTTTAAAATGCCAATCGGCAACTATATCTGAAATGCCTATCGGCACCTATATCTGAAATGCCTATCGACACCTATATCTGAAATGCCTATCGACACCTATATCTGAAATGCCTATCGACACCTATATCTGAAATGCCTATCGACACCTATATCTGAAATGCCTATCGACACCTATATCTGAAATGCCTATCGACACCTATATCTGAATGCCTATCGACACCTATATCTGAAATGCCTATCGACACCTATTTTTGAAATGCCTACCGGAAACTACATCTGAAATGCCTATCAGCACCTATATTTGAAATGCCTATCGGCAACCATATCTGGAATGCCTATCAGCACCTATATTTGAAATGCCTATCGGCTTCTATATCTGAAATGTCTATCGGCACCTATTTTTAAAATGCCAATCGGCAACTATATCTGAAATGCCTATCGGCACCTATATCTGAAATGCCTATCGACACCTATATCTGAAATGCCTATCGACACCTATATCTGAAATGCCTATCGGCACCTATATCTGAAATGCCTATCGACACCTATATCTGAAATGCCTATCGACACCTATATCTGAAATGCCTATCGACACCTATATCTGAAATGCCTATCGACACCTATATCTGAAATGCCTATCGACACCTATTTTTGAAATGCCTATCGGAAACTACATCTGAAATGCCTATCAGCACCTATATTTGAAATGCCTATCGGCAACCATATCTGGAATGCCTATCGGCACCTATATTTGAAATGCCTATTGGCTTCTATATCTGAAATGCCTATCGGCACCTATTTTTAAAATGCCAATCGGCAACTATATCTGAAATGCCTATCGGCACCTATATCTGAAATGCCTATCGACACCTATATCTGAAATGCCTATCGACACCTATATCTAAAATGCCTATCGACACCTATATCTGAAATGCCTATCGACACCTATATCTGAAATGCCTATCGACACCTATATCTGAAATGCCTATCGACACCTATATCTGAAATGCCTATCGACACCTATATCTGAAATGCCTATCGACACCTATTTTTGAAATGCCTATCGGAAACTACATCTGAAATGCCTATCAGCACCTATATTTAAATGCCTATCGGCAACCATATCTGGAATGCCTATCGGCACCTATATTTGAAATGCCTATCGGCTTCTATATCTGAAATTCCTATCGGAACCTATTTTTAAAATGCCAATCGGCAACTATATCTGAAATGCCTATCGGCACCTATATCTGAAATGCCTATCGACACCTATATCTGAAATGCCTATCGACACCTATATCTGAAATGCCTATCGACACCTATATCTGAAATGCCTATCGACACCTATATCTGAAATGCCTACCGACACCTATATCTGAAATGCCTATCGACACCTATATCTGAAATGCCTATCGACACCTATTTTTGAAATGCCTATCGGAAACTACATCTGAAATGCCTATCAGCACCTATATTTGAAATGCCTATCGGCAACCATATCTGGAATGCCTATCGGCACCTATATTTGAAATGCCTATCGGCTTCTATATCTGAAATGCCTATCGGCACCTATTTTTAAAATGCCAATCGGCAACTATATCTGAAATGCCTATCGGCACATATATCTGAAATGCCTTTCGACACCTATATCTGAAATGCCTATCGACACCAATATCTGAAATGCCTATCGACACCTATATCTGAAATGCCTATCGACACCTATATCTGAAATGCCTATCGACACCTATATCTGAAATGCCTATCGACACCTATTTTTGAAATGCCTATCGGAAACTACATCTGAAATGCCTATCAGCACCTATATTTGAAATGCCTATCGGCAACCATATCTGGAATGCCTATCGGCACCTATATTTGAAATGCCTATCGGCTTCTATATCTGAAATGCCTATCGGCACCTATTTTTAAAATGCCAATCGGCAACTATATCTGAAATGCCTATAAGCACCTATATCTGAAATGCCTATCGACACCTATATCTGAAATGCCTATCGACACCTATATCTGAAATGCCTATCGACACCTATATCTGAAATGCCTATCGACACCTATATCTGAAATGCCTATCGACACCTATATCTGAAATGCCTATCGACACCTATATCTGAAATGCCTATCGACACCTATATCTGAAATGCCTATCGACACCTATTTTTGAAATGCCTATCGGAAACTACATCTGAAATGCCTATCAGCACCTATATTTGAAATGCCTATCGGCAACAATATCTGGAATGCCTATCGGCACCTATATTTGAAATGCCTATCGGCTTCTATATCTGAAATGCCTATCGGCACCTATTTTTAAAATGCCAATCGGCAACTATATCTGAAATACCTATCGGCACCTATATCTGAAATGCCTATCGACACCTATATCTGAAATGCCTATCGACACCTATATCTGAAATGCCTATCGACACCTATATCTGAAATGCCTATCGACACCTATATCTAAAATGCCTATCGACACCTATATCTAAAATGCCTATCGACACCTATATCTGAAATGCCTTTCGACACCTATATCTGAAATGCCTATCGACACCTATTTTTGAAATGCCTATCGGAAACTACATCTGAAATGCCTATCAGCACCTATATTTGAAATGCCTATCGGCAACCATATCTGGAATGCCTATCGGCACCTATATTTGAAATGCCTATCGGCTTCTATATCTGAAATGCCTATCGGCACCTATTTTTAAAATGCCAATCGGCAACTATGTCTGAAATGCCTATCGGCACCTATATCTGAAATGCCTATCGACACCTATATCTGAAATGCCTATCGACACCTATATCTGAAATGCCTATCGACACCTATATCTGAAATGCCTATCGACACCTATATCTGAAATGCCTATCGACACCTATTTTTGAAATGCCTATCGGAAACTACATCTGAAATGCCTATCAGCACCTATATTTGAAGTGCCTATCGGCAACCATATCTGGAATGCCTATCGGCACCTATATTTGAAATGCCTATCGGCTTCTATATCTGAAATGCCTATCGGCACCTATTTTTAAAATGCCAATCGGCAACTATATCTGAAATGCCTATCGGCACCTATATCTGAAATGCCTATCGACACCTATATCTGAAATGCCTATCGACACCTATATCTGAAATGCCTATCGACACCTATATCTGAAATGCCTATCGACACCTATATCTGAAATGCCTATCGACACCTATATCTGAAATGCCTATCGACATCTATATCTGAAATGCCTATCGACACCTATATCTGAAATGCCTATCGACACCTATTTTTGATATGCCTATCCTAAACTACATCTGAAATGCCTATCAGCACCTATATTTGAAATGCCTATCGGCAACCATATCTGGAATGCCTATCGGCACCTATATTTGAAATGCCTATCGGCTTCTATATCTGAAATGCCTATCGGCACCTATTTTTAAAATGCCAATCGGCAACTATATCTGAAATGCCTATCGGCACCTATATCTGAAATGCCTATCGACACCTATATCTGATATGCCTATCGACACCTATATCTGAAATGCCTATCGACACCTATATCTGAAATGCCTATCGACACCTATATCTGAAATGCCTATCGACAGCTATATCTGAAATGCCTATTGACACCTATATCTGAAATGCCTATCGACACCTATATCTGAAATGCCTATCGACACCTATTTTTGAAATGCCTATCGGAAACTACATCTGAAATGCCTATCAGCACCTATATTTGAAATGCCTATCGGCAACCATATCTGGAATGCCTATCGGCACCTATATTTGAAATGCCTATCGGCTTCTATATCTGAAATGCCTATCGGCACCTATTTTTAAAATGCCAATCGGCAACTATATCTGAAATGCCTATCGGCACCTATATCTTAAATGCCTATCCACACCTATATCTGAAATGCCTATCGACACCTATATCGGAAATGCCTATCGACACCTATATCTGAAATGCCTATCGACACCTATATCTGAAATGCCTATCGACACCTATATCTGAAATGCCTATCGACACCTATATCTGAAATGTCTATCGACACCTATATCTGAAATGCCTATCGACACCTATATCTGAAATGCCTATCGACACCTATTTTTGAAATGCCTATCGGAAACTACATCTAAAATGCCTATCAGCACCTATATTTGAAATGCCTATCGGCAACCATATCTGGAATGCCTATCGGCACCTATATTTGAAATGCCTATCGGCTTCTATATCTGAAATGCCTATCGGCACCTATTTTTAAAATGCCAATCGGCAACTATATCTGAAATGCCTATCGGCACCTATATCTGAAATGCCTATCGACACCTATATCTGAAATGCCTATCGACACCTATATCTGAAATGCCTATCGACACCTATATCTGAAATGTCTATCGACACCTATATCTGAAATGCCTATCGACACCTATATCTGAAATGCCTATCGACACCTATATCTGAAATGCCTATCGACACCTATATCTGAAATGCCTATCGACACCTATTTTTGAAATGCCTATCGGAAACTACATCTGAAATGCCTATCAGCACCTATATTTGAAATGCCTATCGGCAAACATATCTGGAATGCCTATCGGCACCTATATTTGAAATGCCTATCGGCTTCTATATCTGAAATGCCTATCGGCACCTATTTTTAAAATGCCAATCGGCAACTATATCTGAAATGCCTATCGGCACCTATATCTGAAATGCCTATCGACACCTATATCTGAAATGCCTATCGACACCTATATCTGAAATGCCTATCGACACCTATATCTGAAATGCCTATCGACATCTATATCTGAAAAGCCTATCGACACTTATATCTGAAATGCCTATCGACACCTATATCTGAAATGCCTATCGACACCTATATCTGAAATACCTATCGACACCTATTTTTGAAATGCCTATCGGAAACTACATCTGAAATGCCTATCAGCACCTATATTTGAAATGCCTATCGGCAACCATATCTGGAATGCCTATCGGCACCTATATTTGAAATGCCTATCGGCTTCTATATCTGAAATGCCTATCGGCACCTATTTTTAAAATGCCAATCGGCAACTATATCTGAAATGCCTATCGGCACCTATATCTGAAATGCCTATCGACACCTATATCTGAAATGCCTATCGACACCTATATCTGAAATGCCTATCGACACCTATATCTGAAATGCCTATCGACACCTATATCTGAAATGCCTATCGACACCTATATCTGAAATGCCTATCGACACCTATATCTGATGTGCCTATCGACACCTATATCTGAAATGCCTATCGACACCTATATCTGAAATGCCTATCGACACCTATTTTTGAAATGCCTATCGGAAACTACATCTGAAATGCCTATCAGCACCTATATTTGAAATGCCTATCGGCAACCATATCTGGAATGCCTATCGGCACCTATATTTGAAATGCCTATCGGCTTCTATATCTGAAATGCCTATCGGCACCTATTTTTAAAATGCCAATCGGCAACTATATCTGAAATGCCTATCGGCACCTATATCTGAAATGCCAATCGACACCTATATCTGAAATGCCTATCGACACCTATATCTGAAATGCCTATCGACACCTATATCTGAAATGCCTATCGACACCTATATCTGAAATGCCTATCGACACCTATATCTGAAATGCCTATCGACACCTATATCTGAAATGCCTATCGACACCTATATCTGAAATGCCTATCGACACCTATATCTGAAATGCGTATCGACACCTATATCTGAAATGCCTATCGCCACCTATTTTAGAAATGCCTATCGGAAACTACATCTGAAATGCCTATCAGCACCTATATTTGAAATGCCTATCGGCAACCATATCTGGAATGCCTATCGGCACCTATATTTGAAATGCCTATCGGCTTCTATATCTGAATTGCCTATCGGCACCTATTTTTAAAATGCCAATCGGCAACTATATCTGAAATGCCTATCGGCACCTATATCTGAAATGCCTATCGACACCTATATCTGAAATGCCTATCGACACCTATATCTGAAATGCCTATCGACACCTATATCTGAAATGCCTATTGACACCTATATCTGAAATGCCTATCGACACCTATATCTGAAATGCCTATCGACACCTATATCTGAAATGCCTATCGACACCTATTTTTGAAATGCCTATCGGAAACTACATCTGAAATGCCTATCAGCACCTATATTTGAAATGCCTATCGGCAACCATATCTGGAATGCCTATCGGCACCTATATTTGAAATGCCTATCGGCTTCTATATCTGAAATGCCTATCGGCACCTATTTTTAAAATGCCAATCGGCAACTATATCTGAAATGCCTATCGGCACCTATATCTGAAATGCCTATCGACACTTATATCTGAAATGCCTATTGACACCTATATCTGAAATGCCTATCGACACCTATATCTGAAATGCCTATCGACACCTATATCTGAAATGCCTATCGACACCTATATCTGAAATGCCTATCGACACCTATATCTGAAATGCCTATCGACAGCTATATCTGAAATGCCTATCGACACCTATTTTTGAAATGCCTATCGGAAACTACATCTGAAATGCCTATCAGCACCTATATTTGAAATGCTTATCGGCAACCATATCTGGAATGCCTATTGGCACCTATATTTGAAATGCCTATCGGCTTCTATATCTGAAATGCCTATCGGCACCTATTTTTAAAATGCCAATCGGCAACTATATCTGAAATCCCTATCGGCACCTATATCTGAAATGCCTATCGACACCTATATCTGAAATGCCTATCGACACCTATATCTGAAATGCCTATCGACACCTATATCTGAAATGCCTATCGACACCTATATCTGAAATGCCTATCGACACCTATATCTGAAATGCCTATCGACACCTATATCTGAAATGCCTATCGACACCTATATCTGAAATGCCTATCGACACCTATATCTGGAATGCCGATCTGCACCTATATTTGAAATGCCTACCGGCTTCTATATCTGAAATGCCTATCGGCACCTATTTTTAAAATGCCAATCGGCAACTATATCTGAAATGCCTATCGGCACCTATATCTGAAATGCCTATCGACCCCTATATCTGAAATGCCTATCGACACCTATATCTGAAATGCCTATCGACACCTATATCTGAAATGCCTATCGACACCTATATCTGAAATGCCTATCGACACCTATATCTGAAATGCCTATCGACACCTATATCTGAAATGCCTATCGACACCTATATCTGAAATGCCTATCGACACCTATTTTTGAAATGCCTATCGGAAACTACATCTGAAATGCCTATCAGCACCTATATTTGAAATGCCTATCGGCAACAATATCTGGAATGCCTATCGGCACCTATATTTGAAATGCCTATCGGCTTCTATATCTGAAATGCCTATCGGCACCTATTTTTAAAATGCCAATCGGCAACTATATCTGAAATACCTATCGGCACCTATATCTGAAATGCCTATCGACACCTATATCTGAAATGCCTATCGACACCTATATCTGAAATGCCTATCGACACCTATATCTGAAATGCCTATCGACACCTATATCTAAAATGCCTATCGACACCTATATCTAAAATGCCTATCGACACCTATATCTGAAATGCCTTTCGACACCTATATCTGAAATGCCTATCGACACCTATTTTTGGAATGCCTATCGGAAACTACATCTGAAATGCCTATCAGCACCTATATTTGAAATGCCTATCGGCAACCATATCTGGAATGCCTATCGGCACCTATATTTGAAATGCCTATCGGCTTCTATATCTTAAATGCCTATCTGCACATATTTTTAAAATGCCAATCGGCAACTATGTCTGAAATGCCTATCGGCACCTATATCTGAAATGCCTATCGACACCTATATCTGAAATGCCTATCGACACCTATATCTGAAATGCCTATCGACACCTATATCTGAAATGCCTATCGACACCTATATCTGAAATGCCTATCGACACCTATTTTTAAAATGCCTATCGGAAACTACATCTGAAATGCCTATCAGCACCTATATTTGAAGTGCCTATCGGCAACCATATCTGGAATGCCTATCGGCACCTATATTTGAAATGCCTATCGGCTTCTATATCTGAAATGCCTATCGGCACCTATTTTTAAAATGCCAATCGGCAACTATATCTGAAATGCCTATCGGCACCTATATCTGAAATGCCTATCGACACCTATATCTGAAATGCCTATCGACACCTATATCTGAAATGCCTATCGACACCTATATCTGAAATGCCTATCGACACCTATATCTGAAACGCCTATCGACACCTATATCTGAAATGCCTATCGACATCTATATCTGAAATGCCTATCGACACCTATATCTGAAATGCCTATCGACACCTATTTTTGATATGCCTATCCTAAACTACATCTGAAATGCCTATCAGCACCTATATTTGAAATGCCTATCGGCAACCATATCTGGAATGCCTATCGGCACCTATATTTGAAATGCCTATCGGCTTCTATATCTGAAATGCCTATCGGCACCTATTTTTAAAATGCCAATCGGCAACTATATCTGAAATGCCTATCGGCACCTATATCTGAAATGCCTATCGACACCTATATCTGATATGCCTATCGACACCTATATCTGAAATGCCTATCGACACCTATATCTGAAATGCCTATCGACACCTATATCTGAAATGCCTATCGACAGCTATATCTGAAATGCCTATTGACACCTATATCTGAAATGCCTATCGACACCTATATCTGAAATGCCTATCGACACCTATTTTTGAAATGCCTATCGGAAACTACATCTGAAATGCCTATCAGCACCTATATTTGAAATGCCTATCGGCAACCATATCTGGAATGCCTATCGGCACCTATATTTGAAATGCCTATCGGCTTCTATATCTGAAATGCCTATCGGCACCTATTTTTAAAATGCCAATCGGCAACTATATCTGAAATGCCTATCGGCACCTATATCTTAAATGCCTATCGACACCTATATCTGAAATGCCTATCGACACCTATATCTGAAATGCCTATCGACACCTATATCTGAAATGCCTATCGACACCTATATCTGAAATGCCTATCGACACCTATATCTGAAATGCCTATCGACACCTATATCTGAAATGCCTATCGACACCTATATCTGAAATGCCTATCGACACCTATATCTGAAATGCCTATCGACACCTATTTTTGAAATGCCTATCGGAAACTACATCTAAAATGCCTATCAGCACCTCTATTTGAAATGCCTATCGGCAACCATATCTGGAATGCCTATCGGCACCTATATTTGAAATGCCTATCGGCTTCTATATCTGAAATGCCTATCGGCACCTATTTTTAAAATGCCAATCGGCAACTATATCTGAAATGCCTATCGGCACCTATATCTGAAATGCCTATCGACACCTATATCTGAAATGCCTATCGACACCTATATCTGAAATGCCTATCGACACCTATATCTGAAATGTCTATCGACACCTATATCTGAAATGCCTATCGACACCTATATCTGAAATGCCTATCGACACCTATATCTGAAATGCCTATCGACACCTATATCTGAAATGCCTATCGACACCTATTTTTGAAATGCCTATCGGAAACTACATCTGAAATGCCTATCAGCACCTATATTTGAAATGCCTATCGGCAAACATATCTGGAATGCCTATCGGCACCTATATTTGAAATGCCTATCGGCTTCTACATCTGAAATGCCTATCGGCACCTATTTTTAAAATGCCAATCGGCAACTATATCTGAAATGCCTATCGGCACCTATATCTGAAATGCCTATCGACACCTATATCTGAAATGCCTATCGACACCTATATCTGAAATGCCTATCGACACCTATATCTGAAATGCCTATCGACATCTATATCTGAAATGCCTATCGACACCTATATCTGAAATGCCTATCGATACCTATATCTGAAATGCCTATCGACACCTTTATCTGAAATGCCTATCGACACCTATTTTTGAAATGCCTATCGGAAACTACATCTGAAATGCCTATCAGCACCTATATTTGAAATGCCTATCGGCAACCATATCTGGAATGCCTATCGGCACATATATTTGAAATGCCTATCGGCTTCTATATCTGAAATGCCTATCGGCACCTATTTTTAAAATGCCAATCGGCAACTATATCTGAAATGCCTATCGGCACCTATATCTGAAATGCCTATCGACACCTATATCTGAAATGCCTATCGACACCTATATCTGAAATGCCTATCGACACCTATATCTGAAATGCCTATCGACACCTATATCTGAAATGCCTATCGACACCTATATCTGAAATGCCTATCGACACCTATATCTGAAATGCCTATCGACACCTATATCTGAAATGCCTATCGACACCTATATCTGAAATGCCTATCGACACCTATATCTGAAATGCCCATCGCCACCTATTTTAGAAATGCCTATCGGAAACTACATCTGAAATGCCTATCAGCACCTATATTTGCTATGCCTATCGGCAACCATATCTGGAATGCCTATCGGCACCTATATTTGAAATGCCTATCGGCTTCTATATCTGAAATGCCTATCGGCACCTATTTTTAAAATGCCAATCGGCAACTATATCTGAAATGCCTATCGGCACCTATATCTGAAATGCCTATCGACACTTATATCTGAAATGCCTATTGACACCTATATCTGAAATGCCTATCGACACCTATATCTGAAATGCCTATCGACACCTATATCTGAAATGCCTATCGACACCTATATCTGAAATGCCTATCGACACCTATATCTGAAATGCCTATCGACACCTATATCTGAAATGCCTATCGACACCTATATCTGAAATGCCTATCGACACCTATTTTTGAAATGCCTATCGGAAACTACATCTGAAATGCCTATCAGCACCTATATTTGAAATGCTTATCGGCAACCATATCTGGAATGCCTATCGGCACCTATATTTGAAATGCCTATCGGCTTCTATATCTGAAATGCCTATCGGCACCTATTTTTAAAATGCCAATCGGCAACTATATCTGAAATCCCTATCGGCACCTATATCTGAAATGCCTATCGACACCTATATCTGAAATGCCTATCGACACCTATATCTGAAATGCCTATCGACACCTATATCTGAAATGCCTATCGACACCTATATCTGAAATGCCTATCGACACCTATATCTGAAATGCCTATCGACACCTATATCTGAAATGCCTATCGACACCTATATCTGAAATGCCTATCGACACCTATATCTGGAATGCCTATCTGCACCTATATTTGAAATGCCTACCGGCTTCTATATCTGAAATGCCTATCGGCACCTATTTTTAAAATGCCAATCGGCAACTATATCTGAAATGCCTATCGGCACCTATATCTGAAATGCCTATCGACCCCTATATAGGCATTTCAGATATAGGTGTCGATAGGCATTTCAGATATAGGTGTCGATAGGCATTTCAGATATAGGTGTCGATAGGCATTTCAGATATAGGTGTCGATAGGCATTTCAGATATAGGTGTCGATAGGCATTTCAGATATAGGTGCCGATAGGCATTTCAGATATAGTTGCCGATTGGCATTTTCAAAATAGGTGCCGATAGGCATTTCATATATAGAAGCCGATAGGCATTTCAAATATAGGTGCCGATAGGCATTCCAGATATGGTTGCCGATAGGCATTTCAAATATAGTTACTGATAGGCATTTCAGATGTAGTTTCCGATAGGCATTTCAAAAATAGGTGCTGATAGGCATTTGAGATGTAGTTTCCGATAGGCATTTCAAAAATAGGTGTCGATAGGCATTTCAGATATAGGTGTCGATAGGCATTTCAGATATAGGTGTCGATAGGCATTTCAGATATAGGTGTCGATAGGCATTTCAGATATAGGTGTCGATAGGCATTTCAGATATAGGTGTCGATAGGCATTTCAGATATAGGTGTCGATAGGCATTTCAGATATAGGTGTCGATAGGCATTTCAGATATAGGTGTCGATAGGCATTTCAGATATAGGTGCCGATAGGCATTTCAGATATAGTTGCCGATTGGCATTTTAAAAATAGGTGCCGATAGGCATTTCAGACATAGAAGCCGATAGGCATTTCAAATATAGGTGCCGATAGGTATTCCAGATATGGTTGCCGATAGGCATTTTAAATATAAGTGCTGATAGGCATTTCAGATGTAGTTTCCGATAGGCATTTCAAAAATAGGTGTCGATAGGCATTTCAGATATAGGTGTCGATAGGCATTTCAGATATAGGTGTCGATAGGCATTTCAGATATAGGTGTCGATAGGCATTTCAGATATAGGTGTCGATAGGCATTTCAGATATAGGTGTCGATAGGCATTTCAGATATAGGTGTCGATAGGCATTTCAGATATAGGTGTCGATAGGCATTTCAGATATAGGTGCCGATAGGCATTTCAGATATAGTTGCCGATTGGCATTTTAAAAATAGGTGCCGATAGGCATTTCAGATATAGAAGCCAATAGGCATTTCAAATATAGGTGCCGATAGGCATTCCAGATATGGTTGCCGAAAGGCATTTCAAATATAGGTGCTGATAGGCATTTCAGATGTAGTTTCCGATAGGCATTTCAAAAATAGGTGTCGATAGGCATTTCAGATATAGGTGTCGATAGGCATTTCAGATATAGGTGTCGATAGGCATTTCAGATATAGGTGTCGATAGGCATTTCAGATATAGGTGTCGATAGGCATTTCAGATATAGGTGTCGATAGGCATTTCAGATATAGGTGTCGATAGGCATTTCAGATATAGGTGTCGATAGGCATTTCAGATATAGGTGCCGATAGGCATTTCAGATATAGTTGCCGATTGGCATTTTAAAAATAGGTGCCAATAGGCATTTCAGATATAGAAGACGATAGGCATTTCAAATATAGGTGCCGATAGGCATTCCAGATATGGTTGCCGATAGGCATTTTAAATATAGGTGCTGATAGGCATTTCAGATGTAGTTTCCGATAGGCATTTCAAAAATAGGTGTCGATAGGCATTTCAGATATAGGTGTCGATAGGCATTTCAGATATAGGTGTCGATAGGCATTTCAGATATAGGTGTCGATAGGCATTTCAGATATAGGTGTCGATAGGCATTTCAGATATAGGTGTCGATAGGCATTTCAGATATAGGTGTCGATAGGCATTTCAGATATAGGTGTCGATAGGCATTTCAGATATAGGTGTCGATAGGCATTTCAGATATAGGTGCCGATAGGCATTTCAGATATAGTTGCCGATTGGCATTTTAAAAATAGGTGCCGATAGGCATTTCAGATATAAAAGCCGATAGGCATTTCAAATATAGGTGCCGATAGGCATTCCAGATATGGTTGCCGATAAGCATTTCAAATATAGGTGCTGATAGGCATTTCAAATGTAGTTTCCGATAGGTATTTCAAAAATAGGTGTCGATAGGCATTTCAGATATAGGTGTCGATAGGCATTCCAGATATAGGTGTCGATAGGCAATTCAGATATAGGTGTCGATAGGCATTTCAGATATAGGTGTCGATAGGCATTTCAGATATAGGTGTCGATAGGCATTTCAGATATAGGTGTCGATAGGCATTTCAGATATAGGTGTCGATAGGCATTTCAGATATAGGTGTCGATAGGCATTTCAAATATAGGTGCCGATAGGCATTTCAGATATAGTTGCCGATTGGCATTTTAAAAATAGGTGCCGATAGGCATTTCAGATATAGAAGCCGATAGGCATTTCAAATATAGGCGCCGATAGGCATTCCAGATATGGTTGCCGATAGGCATTTCAAATATAGGTGCTGATAGCCATTTCAGATGTAGTTTCCGATAGGCATTTCAAAAATAGGTGTCGATAGGCATTTCAGATATAGGTGTCGATAGGCATTTCAGATATAGGTGTCGATAGGCATTTCAGATATAGGTGTCGATAGGCATTTCAGATATAGGTGTCGATAGGCATTTCAGATATAGGTGCCGATAGGCATTTCAGATATAGTTGCCGATTGGCATTTTAAAAATAGGTGCCGATAGGCATTTCAGATATAGAAGCCGATAGGCATTTCAAATATAGGTGCCGATAGGCATTCCAGATATGGTTGCCGATAGGCATTTCAAATATAGGTGCTGATAGGCATTTCAGATGTAGTTTCCGATAGGCATTTCAAAAATAGGTGTCGATAGGCATTTCAGATATAGGTGTCGATAGGCATTTCAGATATAGGTGTCGATAGGCATTTCAGATATAGGTGTCGATAGGCATTTCAGATATAGGTGTCGATAGGCATTTCAGATATAGGTGTCGATAGGCATTTCAGATATAGGTGTCGATAGGCATTTCAGATATAGGTGTCGATAGGCATTTCAGATATAGGTGCCGATAGGCATTTCAGATATAGTTGCCGATTGGCATTTTAAAAATAGGTGCCGATAGGCATTTCAGATAATATAGAAGCCGATAGGCATTTCAAATATAGGTGCCGATAGGCATTCCAGATATGGTTGCCGATAGGCATTTCAAATATAGGTGCTGATAGGCCTTTCAGATGTAGTTTCCGATAGGCATTTCAAAAATAGGTGTCGATAGGCATTTCAGATATAGGTGTCGATAGGCATTTCAGATATAGATGTCGATAGGCAATTCAGATATAGGTGTCGATAGGCATTTCAGATATAGGTGTCGATAGGCATTTCAGATATAGGTGTCGATAGGCATTTCAGATATAGGTGTCGATAGGCATTTCAGATATAGGTGTCGATAGGCATTTCAGATATAGGTGCCGATAGGCATTTCAGATATAGTTGCCGATTGGCATTTTAAAAATAGGTGCCGATAGGCATTTCAGATATAGAAGCCGATAGGCATTTCAAATATAGGTGCCGATAGGCATTCCAGATATGGTTGCCGATAGACACTTCAAATATAGGTGCTGATAGGCATTTCAGATGTAGTTTCCGATAGGCATTTCAAAAATAGGTGTCGATAGGCATTTCAGATATAGGTGTCGATAGGCATTTCAGATATAGGTGTCGATAGGCATTTCAGATATAGGTGTCGATAGGCATTTCAGATATAGGTGCCGATAGGCATTTCAGATATAGTTTCCGATTGGCATTTTTAAAATAGGTGCCGATATTTGAAATGCCTATCGGCTTCTATATCTGAAATGCCTATCGGCACCTATTTTTAAAATGCCAATCGGCAACTATATCTGAAATGCCTATCGGCACCTATATCTGAAATGCCTATCGACACCTATATCTGAAATGCCTATCGACACCTATATCTGAAATGCCTATCGACACCTATATCTGAAATGCCTATCGACACCTATATCTGAAATGCCTATCGACACCTATATCTGAAATGCCTATCGACACCTATATCTGAAATGCCTATCGACACCTATTTTTGAAATGCCTATCGGAAACTACATCTGAAATGCCTATCAGCACCTATATTTGAAATGCCTATCGGCAACCATATCTGGAATGCCTATCGGCACCTATATTTGAAATGCCTATAGGCTTCTATATCTGAAATGCCTATCGGCACCTATTTTTAAAATGCTAATCGGCAACTATATCTGAAATGCCTATCGGCACTTATATCTGAAATGCCTATCGACACCTATATCTGAAATGCCTATCGACACCTATATCTGAAATGCCTATCGACACCTATATCTGAAATGCCTATCGACACCTATATCTGATATGCCTATCGACACCTATATCTGAAATGCCTATCGACACCTATATCTGAAATGCCTATCGACACCTATATCTGAAATGCCTATCGACACCTATATCTGAAATGCCTATCGACACCTATATCTGAAATGCCTATCGACACCTATTTTTGAAATGCCTATCGGAAACTACATCTGAAATGCCTATCAGCACCTATATTTGAAATGCCTATCGGCAACCATATCTGGAATGCCTATCGGCGCCTATATTTGAAATCCTATCGGCTTCTATATCTGAAATGCCTATCGGCACCTATTTTTAAAATGCCAATCGGCAACTATATCTGAAATGCCTATCGGCACCTATATTTGAAATGCCTATCGACACCTATATCTGAAATGCCTATCGACACCTATATCTGAAATGCCTATCGACACCTATATCTGAAATGCCTATCGACACCTATATCTGAAATGCCTATCGACACCTATATCTGAAATGCCTATCGACACCTATATCTGAAATGCCTATCGACACCTATATCTGGAATGCCTATCGACACCTATTTTTGAAATGCCTATCGGAAACTACATCTGCAATGCCTATCAGCACCTATATTTGAAATGCCTATCGGCAACCATATCTGGAATGCCTATCGGCACCTATATTTGAAATGCCTATCAGCTTCTATATCTGAAATGCCTATCGGCACCTATTTTTAAAATGCCAATCGGCAACTATATCTGAAATGCCTATCGGCACCTATATCTGAAATGCCTATCGACACCTATATCTGAAATGCCTATCGACACCTATATCTGAAATGCCTATCGACACCTATATCTGAAATGCCTATCGACACCTATATCTGAATTGCCTATCGACACCTATATCTGGAATGCCTATCGACAGCTATATCTGAAATGCCTATCGACACCTATTTTTGAAATACCTATCGGAAACTACATTTGAAATGCCTATCAGCACCTATATTTGAAATGCTTATCGGCAACCATATCTGGAATGCCTATCGGCACCTATATTTGAAATGCCTATCGGCTTTTATATCTGAAATGCCTATCGGCACCTATTTTTAAAATGCCAATCGGCAACTATATCTGAAATGCCTATCGGCACCTATATCTGAAATGCCTATCGACACCTATATCTGAAATGCCTATCGACACCTATATCTGAAATGCCTATCGACACCTATATCTGAAATGCCTATCGACACCTATATCTGAAATGCCTATCGACACCTATATCTGAAATGCCTATCGACACCTATATCTAAAATGCCTATCGACACCTATATCTGAAATGCCTATCGACACCTATATCTGAAATGCCTATCGACACCTATTTTTGAAATGCCTATCGGAAACTACATCTGAAATGCCTATCAGCACCTATATTTAAAATGCCTATCGGCAACCATATCTGGAATGCCTATCGGCACCTATATTTGAAATGCCTATCGTCTTCTATATCTGAAATGCCTATCGGCACCTATTTTTAAAATGCCAATCGGCAACTATATCTGAAATGCCTATCGGCACCTATATCTGAAATGCCTATCGACACCTATATCTGAAATGCCTATCGACACCTATATCTGAAATGCCTATCGACACCTATATCTGAAATGCCTATCGACACCTATATCTGAAATGCCTATCGACACCTATATCTGAAATGCCTATCGACACCTATATCTGAAATGCCTATCGACACCTATATCTGAAATGCCTATCGACACCTATTTTTGAAATGCCTATCGGAAACTACATCTGAAATGCCTATCAGCACCTATATTTGAAATGCCTTTCGGCAACCATATCTGGAATGCCTGTCGGCACCTATATTTGAAATGCCTATCGGCTTCTATATCTGAAATGCCTATCGGCACCTATTTTTAAAATGCCAATCGGCAACTATATCTGAAATGCCTATCGGCACCTATATCTGAAATGCCTATCGACACCTATATCTGAAATGCCTATCGACACCTATATCTGAAATGCCTATCGACACCTATATCTGAAATGCCTATCGACACCTATATCTGAAATGCCTATCGACACCTATATCTGAAATGCCTATCGACACCTATATCTGAAATGCCTATCGACACCTATATCTGAAATGCCTATCGACACCTATTTTTGAAATGCCTATCGGAAACTACATCTGAAATGCCTATCAGCACTTATATTTAAAATGCCTATCGGCAACCATATCTGGAATACCTATCGGCACCTATATTTGAAATGCCTATCGGCTTCTATGTCTGAAATGCCTATCGGCACCTATTTTTAAAATGCCAATCGGCAACTATATCTGAAATGCCTATCGGCACCTATATCTGAAATGCCTATCGACACCTATATCTGAAATGCCTATCGACACCTATATCTGAAATGCCTATCGACACCTATATCTGAAATGCCTATCGACACCTATATCTGAAATGCCTATCGACACCTATATCTGAAATGCCTATCGACACCTATATCTGAAATGCCTATCGACACCTATATCTGAAATGCCTATCGACACCTATATCTGAAATGCCTATCGACACCTATTTTTGAAATGCCTATCGGAAACTACATCTCAAATGCCTATCAGCACCTATTTTTGAAATGCCTATCGGAAACTACATCTGAAATGCCTATCAGTAACTATATTTGAAATGCCTATCGGCAACCATATCTGGAATGCCTATCGGCACCTATATTTGAAATGCCTATCGGCTTCTATATCTGAAATGCCTATCGGCACCTATTTTGAAAATGCCAATCGGCAACTATATCTGAAATGCCTATCGGCACCTATATCTGAAATGCCTATCGACACCTATATCTGAAATGCCTATCGACACCTATATCTGAAATGCCTATCGACACCTATATCTGAAATGCCTATCGACACCTATATCTGAAATGCCTATCGACACCTATATCTGAAATGCCTATCGACACCTATATTTGAAATGCCTATCGACACCTATATCTGAAATGCCTATCGACACCTATATCTGAAATGCCTATCGACACCTATTTTTGAAATGCCTATCGGAAACTACATCTGAAATGCCTATCAGCACCTATATTTGAAATGCCTATCGGCAACCATATCTGGAATGCCTATCGGCACCTATATTTGAAATGCCTATCGGCTTCTATATCTGAAATGCCTATCGGCACCTATTTTTAAAATGCTAATCGGCAACTATATCTGAAATGCCTATCGGCACCTATATCTGAAATGCCTATCGACACCTATATCTGAAATGCCTATCGACACCTATATCTGAAATGCCTATCGACACGTATATCTGAAATGCCTATCGACACCTATATCTGAAATGCCTATCGACACCTATATCTGAAATGCCTATTGACACCTATATCTGAAATGCCTATCGACACCTATATCTGAAATGCCTATCGACACCTATTTTTGAAATGCCTATCGGAAACTACATCTGAAATGCCTATCAGCACCTATATTTGAAATGCCTATCGGCAACCATATCTGGAATGCCTATCGGCACCTATATTTGAAATGCCTATCGGCTTCTATATCTGAAATGCCTATCGGCACCTATTTTTAAAATGCCAATCCGCAACTATATCTGAAATGCCTATCGGCACCTATATCTGAAATGCCTATCGACACCTATATCTGAAATGCCTATCGACACCTATATCTGAAATGCCTATCGACACCTATATCTGAAATGCCTATCGACACCTATATCTGAAATGCCTATCGACACCTATATCTGGAATGCCTATCGACACCTATATCTGAAATGCCTATCGACACCTATATCTGGAATGCCTATCGACACCTATATCTGAAATGCCTATCGACACCTATATCTGAAATGCCTATCGACACCTATTTTTGAAATACCTATCGGAAACTACATCTGAAATGCCTATCAGCACCTATATTTGAAATGCTTATCGGCAACCATATCTGGAATGCCTATCGGCACCTATATTTGAAATGCCTATCGGCTTCTATATCTGAAATGCCTATCGGCACCTATTTTTAAAATGCCAATCGGCAACTATATCTGAAATGCCTATCGGCACCTATATCTGAAATGCCTATCGACACCTATATCTGAAATGCCTATCGACACCTATATCTGAAATGCCTATCGACACCTATATCTGAAATGCCTATCGACACCTATATCTGAAATGCCTATCGACACCTATATCTGAAATGCCTATCGACACCTATATCTGAAATGCCTATCGACACATATATCTGAAATGCCTATCGACACCTATATCTGAAATGCCTATCGACAACTATTTTTGAAATGCCTATCGGAAACTACATCTGAAATGCCTATCAGCACCTATATTTGAAATGCCTATCGGCAACCATATCTGGAATGCCTATCGGCACCTATATTTGAAATGCCTATCGGCTTCTATATCTGAAATGCCTATCGGCACCTATTTTTAAAATGCCAATCGGCAACTATATCTGAAATGCCTATCGGCACCTATATCTGAAATGCCTATCGACACCTATATCTGAAATGCCTATCGACACCATTGTCTGAAATGCCTATCGACACCTATTTTTGAAATGCCTATCGGAAACTACATCTGAAATGCCTATCAGCATCTATATTTAAAATGCCTATCGGCAACCATATCTGGAATGCCTATCGGCACCTATATTTGAAATGCCTATCGACTTCTATATCTGAAATGCCTATCGGCACCTATTTTTAAAATGCCAATCGGCAACTATATCTGAAATGCCTATCGGCACCTATATCTGAAATGCCTATCGACACCTATATCTGAAATGCCTATCGACACCTATATCTGAAATGCCTATCGACACCTATATCTGAAATGCCTATCGACACCTATATCTGAAATGCCTATCGACACCTATATCTGAAATGCCTATCGACACCTATATCTGAAATGCCTATCGACACCTATATCTGAAATGCCTATCGACACCTATATCTGAAATGCCTATCGACACCTATATCTGAAATGCCTATCGACACCTATTTTTGAAATGCCTATCGGAAACTACATCTGAAATGCCTATCAGCACCTATATTTAAAATGCCTATCGGCAACCATATCTGGAATGCCTATCGGCACCTATATTTGAAATGCCTATCGTCTCCTATATCTGAAATGCCTATCGGCACCTATTTTTAAAATGCCAATCGGCAACTATATCTGAAATGCCTATCGGCACCTATATCTGAAATGCCTATCGACACCTATATCTGAAATGCCTATCGACACCTATATCTGAAATGCCTATCGACACCTATATCTGAAATGCCTATCGACACCTATATCTGAAATGCCTATCGACACCTATATCTGAAATGCCTATCGACACCTATATCTGAAATGCCTATCGACACCTATATCTGAAATGCCTATCGACACCTATTTTTGAAATGCCTATCGGAAACTACATCTGAAATGCCTATCAGCACCTATATTTGAAATGCCTTTCGGCAACCATATCTGGAATGCCTATCGGCACCTATATTTGAAATGCCTATCGGCTTCTATATCTGAAATGCCTATCGGCACCTATTTTTAAAATGCCAATCGGCAACTATATCTGAAATGCCTATCGGCATCTATATCTGAAATGCCTATCGACACCTATATCTGAAATGCCTATCGACACCTATATCTGAAATGCCTATCGACAGCTATATCTGAAATGCCTATCGACACCTATATCTGAAATGCCTATCGACACCTATATCTGAAATGCCTATCGACACCTATATCTGAAATGCCTATCGACACCTATATCTGAAATGCCTATCGACACCTATTTTTGAAATGCCTATCGGAAACTGGATCTGAAATGCCTATCAGCACTTATATTTAAAATGCCTATCGGCAACCATATCTGGAATACCTATCGGCACCTATATTTGAAATGCCTATCGGCTTCTATGTCTGAAATGCCTATCGGCACCTATTTTTAAAATGCCAATCGGCAACTATATCTGAAATGCCTATCGGCACCTATATCTGAAATGCCTATCGACACCTATATCTGAAATGCCTATCGACACCTATATCTGAAATGCCTATCGACACCTATATCTGAAATGCCTATCGACACCTATATCTGAAATGCCTATCGACACCTATATCTGAAATGCCTATCGACACCTATATCTGAAATGCCTATCGACACCTATATCTGAAATGCCTATCGACACCTATATCTGAAATGCCTATCGACACCTATTTTTGAAATGCCTATCGGAAACTACATCTCAAATGCCTATCAGCACCTATTTTTGAAATGCCTATCGGAAACTACATCTGAAATGCCTATCAGTAACTATATTTGAAATGCCTATCGGCAACCATATCTGGAATGCCTATCGGCACCTATATTTGAAATGCCTATCGGCTTCTATATCTGAAATGCCTATCGGCACCTATTTTGAAAATGCCAATCGGCAACTATATCTGAAATGCCTATCGGCACCTATATCTGAAATGCCTATCGACACCTATATCTGAAATGCCTATCGACACCTATATCTGAAATGCCTATCGACACCTATATCTGAAATGCCTATCGACGCCTATATCTGAAATGCCTATCGACACCTATATCTGAAATGCCTATCGACACCTATATTTGAAATGCCTATCGACACCTATATCTGAAATGCCTATCGACACCTATATCTGAAATGCCTATCGACACCTATTTTTGAAATGCCTATCGGAAACTACATCTGAAATGCCTATCAGCACCTATATTTGAAATGCCTATCGGCAACAATATCTGGAATGCCTATCGGCACCTATATTTGAAATGCCTATCGGCTTCTATATCTGAAATGCCTATCGGCACCTATTTTTAAAATGCTAATCGGCAACTATATCTGAAATGCCTATCGGCACCTATATCTGAAATGCCTATCGACACCTATATCTGAAATGCCTATCGACACCTATATCTGAAATGCCTATCGACACCTATATCTGAAATGCCTATCGACACCTATATCTGAAATGCCTATTGACACCTATATCTGAAATGCCTATCGACACCTATATCTGAAATGCCTATCGACACCTATTTTTGAAATGCCTATCGGAAACTACATCTGAAATGCCTATCAGCACCTATATTTGAAATGCCTATCGGCAACCATATCTGGAATGCCTATCGGCACCTATATTTGAAATGCCTATCGGCTTCTATATCTGAAATGCCTATCGGCACCTATTTTTAAAATGCCAATCCGCAACTATATCTGAAATGCCTATCGGCACCTATATCTGAAATGCCTATCGACACCTATATCTGAAATGCCTATCGACACCTATATCTGAAATGCCTATCGACACCTATATCTGAAATGCCTATCGACACCTATATCTGAAATGCCTATCGACACCTATATCTGGAATGCCTATCGACACCTATATCTGAAATGCCTATCGACACCTATATCTGAAATGCCTATCGACACCTATTTTTGAAATACCTATCGGAAACTACATCTGAAATGCCTATCAGCACCTATATTTGAAATGCTTATCGGCAACCATATCTGGAATGCCTATCGGCACCTATATTTGAAATGCCTATCGGCTTCTATATCTGAAATGCCTATCGGCACCTATTTTTAAAATGCCAATCGGCAACTATATCTGAAATGCCTATCGGCACCTATATCTGAAATGCCTATCGACACCTATATCTGAAATGCCTATCGACACCTATATCTGAAATGCCTATCGACACCTATATCTGAAATGCCTATCGACACCTATATCTGAAATGCCTATCGACACCTATATCTGAAATGCCTATCGACACCTATATCTGAAATGCCTATCGACACCTATATCTGAAATGCCTATCGACAACTATTTTTGAAATGCCTATCGGAAACTACATCTGAAATGCCTATCAGCACCTATATTTGAAATGCCTATCGGCAACCATATCTGGAATGCCTATCGGCACCTATATTTGAAATGCCTATCGGCTTCTATATCTGAAATGCCTATCGGCACCTATTTTTAAAATGCCAATCGGCAACTATATCTGAAATGCCTATCGGCACCTATATCTGAAATGCCTATCGACACCTATATCTGAAATGCCTATCGACACCATTGTCTGAAATGCCTATCGACACCTATTTTTGAAATGCCTATCGGAAACTACATCTGAAATGCCTATCAGCATCTATATTTAAAATGCCTATCGGCAACCATATCTGGAATGCCTATCGGCACCTATATTTGAAATGCCTATCGGCTTCTATATCTGAAAGACCTATCGGCACCTATTTTTAAAATGCCAATCGGCAACTATATCTGAAATGCCTATCGGCACCTATATCTGAAATGCCTATCGACACCTATATCTGAAATGCCTATCGACACCTATATCTGAAATGCCTATCGACACCTATATCTGAAATGCCTATCGACACCTATATCTGAAATGCCTATCGACACCTATATCTGAAATGCCTATCGACACCTATATCTGAAATGCCTATCGACACCTATATCTGAAATGCCTATCGACACCTATTTTTGAAATGCCTATCGGAAACTACATCTGAAATGCCTATCAGCACCTATATTTTAAATACCTATCGGCAACCATATCTGGAATGCCTATCGGCACCTATATTTGAAATGCCTATCGGCTTCTATATCTGAAATGCCTATCGGCACCTATTTTTAAAATGCCAATCGGCAACTATATCTGAAATGATTATCGGCACCTATATCTGAAATGACTATCGACACCTATATCTGAAATGCCTATCGACACCTATATCTGAAATGCCTATCGACACCTATATCTGAAATGCCTATCGACACCTATATCTGAAATGCCTATCGACACCTATATCTGAAAAGCCTATCGACACCTATATCTGAAATGCCTATCGACACCTATATCTGAAATGCCTATCGACACCTATTTTTGAAATGCCTATCGGAAACTACATCTGAAATGCCTATCAGCACCTATATTTGAAATGCCTATCAGCACTTATATTTGAAATGCCTATCGGCAACCATATCTGGAATGCCTATCAGCACCTATATTTGAAATGCCTATCGTCTTCTCTATCTGAAATGCCTATCGGCACCTATTTTTAAAATGCCAATCGGCAACTATATCTGAAATGCCTATCGGCACCTATATCTGAAATGCCTATCGACACATATATCTGAAATGCCTATCGACATCTATATCTGAAATGCCTATCGACACCTATATCTGAAATGCCTATCGACACCTATATCTGAAATGCCTATCGACACCTATATCTGAAATGCCTATCGACACCTATATCTGAAATGCCTATCGACACCTATATCTGAAATGCCTATCGACACCTATTTTTGAAATGCCTATCGGAAACTACATCTGAAATGCCTATCAGCACCTATATTTGAAATGCCTATCGGCAACCATATCTGGAATGCCTATCGGCACCTATATTTGAAATGCCTATCGGCTTCTATATCTGTAAATGCCTATCGGCACCTATTTTTAAAATGCCAATCGGCAACTATATCTGAAATGCCTATCGGCACTTATATCTGAAATGCCTATCGACACCTATATCTGAAATGCCTATCGACACCTATATCTGAAATGCCTATCGACACCTATATCTGAAATGCCTATCGACACCTATATCTGAAATGCCTATCGACACCTATATCTGAAATGCCTATCGACACCTATATCTGAAATGCCTATCGACACCTATATCTGAAATGCCTATCGACACCTATTTTTGAAATGCCTATCGGAAACTACATCTGAAATGCCTATCAGCACCTATATTTGAAATGCCTATCGGCAACCATATCTGAAATGCCTATCGGCACCTATTTTTAAAATGCCAATCGGCAACTATATCTGAAATGCCTATCGGCACCTATATCTGAAATGCCTATCGACACCTATATCTGAAATGCCTATCGACACCTATATCTGAAATGCCTATCGACACCTATATCTGAAATGCCTATCGGCACCTATATCTGAAATGCCTATCGACACCTATATCTGAAATGCCTATCGACACCTATATCTGAAATGCCTATCGACACCTATATCTGAAATGCCTATCGACACCTATTTTTTAAATGCCTATCGGAAACTACATCTGAAATGCCTATCAGCACCTATATTTGAAATGCCTATCGGCAACCATATCTGGAATGCCTATCGACACCTATATTTGAAATGCCTATCGGCTTCTATATCTGAAATGCCTATCGGCACCTATTTTTAAAATGCCAATCGGCAACTATATCTGAAATGCCTATCGGCACCTATATCTGAAATGCCTATCGACACCTATATCTGAAATGCCTATCGACACCTATATCTGAAATGCCTATCGACACCTATATCTGAAACCCTATCGACACCTATATCTGAAATGCCTATCGACACCTATATCTGGAATGCCTATCGACACCTATATCTGAAATGCCTATCGACACCTATATCTGGAATGCCTATCGACACCTATATCTGAAATGCCTATCGACACCTATATCTGAAATGCCTATCGACACCTATTTTTGAAATACCTATCGGAAACTACATCTGAAATGCCTATCAGCACCTATATTTGAAATGCTTATCGGCAACCATATCTGGAATGCCTATCGGCACCTATATTTGAAATGCCTATCGGCTTCTATATCTGAAATGCCTATCGGCACCTATTTTTAAAATGCCAATCGGCAACTATATCTGAAATGCCTATCGGCACCTATATCTGAAATGCCTATCGACACCTATATCTGAAATGCCTATCGACACCTATATCTGAAATGCCTATCGACACCTATATCTGAAATGCCTATCGACACCTATATCTGAAATGCCTATCGACACCTATATCTGAAATGCCTATCGACACCTATATCTGAAATGCCTATCGACACATATATCTGAAATGCCTATCGACACCTATATCTGAAATGCCTATCGACAACTATTTTTGAAATGCCTATCGGAAACTACATCTGAAATGCCTATCAGCACCTATATTTGAAATGCCTATCGGCAACCATATCTGGAATGCCTATCGGCACCTATATTTGAAATGCCTATCGGCTTCTATAACTGAAATGCCTATCGGCACCTATTTTTAAAATGCCAATCGGCAACTATATCTGAAATGCCTATCGGCACCTATATCTGAAATGCCTATCGACACCTATATCTGAAATGCCTATCGACACCATTGTCTGAAATGCCTATCGACACCTATTTTTGAAATGCCTATCGGAAACTACATCTGAAATGCCTATCAGCATCTATATTTAAAATGCCTATCGGCAACCATATCTGGAATGCCTATCGGCACCTATATTTGAAATGCCTATCGGCTTCTATATCTGAAATGCCTATCGGCACCTATTTTTAAAATGCCAATCGGCAACTATATCTGAAATGCCTATCGGCACCTATATCTGAAATGCCTATCGACACCTATATCTGAAATGCCTATCGACACCTATATCTGAAATGCCTATCGACACCTATATCTGAAATGCCTATCGACACCTATATCTGAAATGCCTATCGACACCTATATCTGAAATGCCTATCGACACCTATATCTGAAATGCCTATCGACACCTATATCTGAAATGCCTATCGACACCTATATCTGAAATGCCTATCGACACCTATATCTGAAATGCCTATCGACACCTATTTTTGAAATGCCTATCGGAAACTACATCTGAAATGCCTATCAGCACCTATATTTAAAATGCCTATCGGCAACCATATCTGGAATGCCTATCGGCACCTATATTTGAAATGCCTATCGTCTCCTATATCTGAAATGCCTATCGGCACCTATTTTTAAAATGCCAATCGGCAACTATATCTGAAATGCCTATCGGCACCTATATCTGAAATGCCTATCGACACCTATATCTGAAATGCCTATCGACACCTATATCTGAAATGCCTATCGACACCTATATCTGAAATGCCTATCGACACCTATATCTGAAATGCCTATCGACACCTATATCTGAAATGCCTATCGACACCTATATCTGAAATGCCTATCGACACCTATATCTGAAATGCCTATCGACACCTATTTTTGAAATGCCTATCGGAAACTACATCTGAAATGCCTATCAGCACCTATATTTGAAATGCCTTTCGGCAACCATATCTGGAATGCCTATCGGCACCTATATTTGAAATGCCTATCGGCTTCTATATCTGAAATGCCTATCGGCACCTATTTTTAAAATGCCAATCGGCAACTATATCTGAAATGCCTATCGGCATCTATATCTGAAATGCCTATCGACACCTATATCTGAAATGCCTATCGACACCTATATCTGAAATGCCTATCGACAGCTATATCTGAAATGCCTATCGACACCTATATCTGAAATGCCTATCGACACCTATATCTGAAATGCCTATCGACACCTATATCTGAAATGCCTATCGACACCTATTTTTTAAATGCCTATCGGAAACTACATCTGAAATGCCTATCAGCACCTATATTTGAAATGCCTATCGGCAACCATATCTGGAATGCCTATCGACACCTATATTTGAAATGCCTATCGGCTTCTATATCTGAAATGCCTATCGGCACCTATTTTTAAAATGCCAATCGGCAACTATATCTGAAATGCCTATCGGCACCTATATCTGAAATGCCTATCGACACCTATATCTGAAATGCCTATCGACACCTATATCTGAAATGCCTATCGACACCTATATCTGAAACCCTATCGACACCTATATCTGAAATGCCTATCGACACCTATATCTGGAATGCCTATCGACACCTATATCTGAAATGCCTATCGACACCTATATCTGGAATGCCTATCGACACCTATATCTGAAATGCCTATCGACACCTATATCTGAAATGCCTATCGACACCTATTTTTGAAATACCTATCGGAAACTACATCTGAAATGCCTATCAGCACCTATATTTGAAATGCTTATCGGCAACCATATCTGGAATGCCTATCGGCACCTATATTTGAAATGCCTATCGGCTTCTATATCTGAAATGCCTATCGGCACCTATTTTTAAAATGCCAATCGGCAACTATATCTGAAATGCCTATCGGCACCTATATCTGAAATGCCTATCGACACCTATATCTGAAATGCCTATCGACACCTATATCTGAAATGCCTATCGACACCTATATCTGAAATGCCTATCGACACCTATATCTGAAATGCCTATCGACACCTATATCTGAAATGCCTATCGACACCTATATCTGAAATGCCTATCGACACATATATCTGAAATGCCTATCGACACCTATATCTGAAATGCCTATCGACAACTATTTTTGAAATGCCTATCGGAAACTACATCTGAAATGCCTATCAGCACCTATATTTGAAATGCCTATCGGCAACCATATCTGGAATGCCTATCGGCACCTATATTTGAAATGCCTATCGGCTTCTATATCTGAAATGCCTATCGGCACCTATTTTTAAAATGCCAATCGGCAACTATATCTGAAATGCCTATCGGCACCTATATCTGAAATGCCTATCGACACCTATATCTGAAATGCCTATCGACACCATTGTCTGAAATGCCTATCGACACCTATTTTTGAAATGCCTATCGGAAACTACATCTGAAATGCCTATCAGCATCTATATTTAAAATGCCTATCGGCAACCATATCTGGAATGCCTATCGGCACCTATATTTGAAATGCCTATCGGCTTCTATATCTGAAATGCCTATCGGCACCTATTTTTAAAATGCCAATCGGCAACTATATCTGAAATGCCTATCGGCACCTATATCTGAAATGCCTATCGACACCTATATCTGAAATGCCTATCGACACCTATATCTGAAATGCCTATCGACACCTATATCTGAAATGCCTATCGACACCTATATCTGAAATGCCTATCGACACCTATATCTGAAATGCCTATCGACACCTATATCTGAAATGCCTATCGACACCTATATCTGAAATGCCTATCGACACCTATATCTGAAATGCCTATCGACACCTATATCTGAAATGCCTATCGACACCTATTTTTGAAATGCCTATCGGAAACTACATCTGAAATGCCTATCAGCACCTATATTTAAAATGCCTATCGGCAACCATATCTGGAATGCCTATCGGCACCTATATTTGAAATGCCTATCGTCTCCTATATCTGAAATGCCTATCGGCACCTATTTTTAAAATGCCAATCGGCAACTATATCTGAAATGCCTATCGGCACCTATATCTGAAATGCCTATCGACACCTATATCTGAAATGCCTATCGACACCTATATCTGAAATGCCTATCGACACCTATATCTGAAATGCCTATCAACACCTATATCTGAAATGCCTATCGACACCTATATCTGAAATGCCTATCGACACCTATATCTGAAATGCCTATCGACACCTATATCTGAAATGCCTATCGACACCTATTTTTGAAATGCCTATCGGAAACTACATCTGAAATGCCTATCAGCACCTATATTTGAAATGCCTTTCGGCAACCATATCTGGAATGCCTATCGGCACCTATATTTGAAATGCCTATCGGCTTCTATATCTGAAATGCCTATCGGCACCTATTTTTAAAATGCCAATCGGCAACTATATCTGAAATGCCTATCGGCATCTATATCTGAAATGCCTATCGACACCTATATCTGAAATGCCTATCGACACCTATATCTGAAATGCCTATCGACAGCTATATCTGAAATGCCTATCGACACCTATATCTGAAATGCCTATCGACACCTATATCTGAAATGCCTATCGACACCTATATCTGAAATGCCTATCGACACCTATATCTGAAATGCCTATCGACACCTATTTTTGAAATGCCTATCGGAAACTGGATCTGAAATGCCTATCAGCACTTATATTTAAAATGCCTATCGGCAACCATATCTGGAATACCTATCGGCACCTATATTTGAAATGCCTATCGGCTTCTATGTCTGAAATGCCTATCGGCACCTATTTTTAAAATGCCAATCGGCAACTATATCTGAAATGCCTATCGGCACCTATATCTGAAATGCCTATCGACACCTATATCTGAAATGCCTATCGACACCTATATCTGAAATGCCTATCGACACCTATATCTGAAATGCCTATCGACACCTATATCTGAAATGCCTATCGACACCTATATCTGAAATGCCTATCGACACCTATATCTGAAATGCCTATCGACACCTATATCTGAAATGCCTATCGACACCTATATCTGAAATGCCTATCGACACCTATTTTTGAAATGCCTATCGGAAACTACATCTCAAATGCCTATCAGCACCTATTTTTGAAATGCCTATCGGAAACTACATCTGAAATGCCTATCAGTAACTATATTTGAAATGCCTATCGGCAACCATATCTGGAATGCCTATCGGCACCTATATTTGAAATGCCTATCGGCTTCTATATCTGAAATGCCTATCGGCACCTATTTTGAAAATGCCAATCGGCAACTATATCTGAAATGCCTATCGGCACCTATATCTGAAATGCCTATCGACACCTATATCTGAAATGCCTATCGACACCTATATCTGAAATGCCTATCGACACCTATATCTGAAATGCCTATCGACGCCTATATCTGAAATGCCTATCGACACCTATATCTGAAATGCCTATCGACACCTATATTTGAAATGCCTATCGACACCTATATCTGAAATGCCTATCGACACCTATATCTGAAATGCCTATCGACACCTATTTTTGAAATGCCTATCGGAAACTACATCTGAAATGCCTATCAGCACCTATATTTGAAATGCCTATCGGCAACCATATCTGGAATGCCTATCGGCACCTATATTTGAAATGCCTATCGGCTTCTATATCTGAAATGCCTATCGGCACCTATTTTTAAAATGCTAATCGGCAACTATATCTGAAATGCCTATCGGCACCTATATCTGAAATGCCTATCGACACCTATATCTGAAATGCCTATCGACACCTATATCTGAAATGCCTATCGACACCTATATCTGAAATGCCTATCGACACCTATATCTGAAATGCCTATTGACACCTATATCTGAAATGCCTATCGACACCTATATCTGAAATGCCTATCGACACCTATTTTTGAAATGCCTATCGGAAACTACATCTGAAATGCCTATCAGCACCTATATTTGAAATGCCTATCGGCAACCATATCTGGAATGCCTATCGGCACCTATATTTGAAATGCCTATCGGCTTCTATATCTGAAATGCCTATCGGCACCTATTTTTAAAATGCCAATCCGCAACTATATCTGAAATGCCTATCGGCACCTATATCTGAAATGCCTATCGACACCTATATCTGAAATGCCTATCGACACCTATATCTGAAATGCCTATCGACACCTATATCTGAAATGCCTATCGACACCTATATCTGAAATGCCTATCGACACCTATATCTGGAATGCCTATCGACACCTATATCTGAAATGCCTATCGACACCTATATCTGAAATGCCTATCGACACCTATTTTTGAAATACCTATCGGAAACTACATCTGAAATGCCTATCAGCACCTATATTTGAAATGCTTATCGGCAACCATATCTGGAATGCCTATCGGCACCTATATTTGAAATGCCTATCGGCTTCTATATCTGAAATGCCTATCGGCACCTATTTTTAAAATGCCAATCGGCAACTATATCTGAAATGCCTATCGGCACCTATATCTGAAATGCCTATCGACACATATATCTGAAATGCCTATCGACACCTATATCTGAAATGCCTATCGACACCTATATCTGAAATGCCTATCGACACCTATATCTGAAATGCCTATCGACACCTATATCTGAAATGCCTATCGACACCTATATCTGAAATGCCTATCGACACCTATATCTGAAATGCCTATCGACAACTATTTTTGAAATGCCTATCGGAAACTACATCTGAAATGCCTATCAGCACCTATATTTGAAATGCCTATCGGCAACCATATCTGGAATGCCTATCGGCACCTATATTTGAAATGCCTATCGGCTTCTATATCTGAAATGCCTATCGGCACCTATTTTTAAAATGCCAATCGGCAACTATATCTGAAATGCCTATCGGCACCTATATCTGAAATGCCTATCGACACCTATATCTGAAATGCCTATCGACACCATTGTCTGAAATGCCTATCGACACCTATTTTTGAAATGCCTATCGGAAACTACATCTGAAATGCCTATCAGCATCTATATTTAAAATGCCTATCGGCAACCATATCTGGAATGCCTATCGGCACCTATATTTGAAATGCCTATCGGCTTCTATATCTGAAATGCCTATCGGCACCTATTTTTAAAATGCCAATCGGCAACTATATCTGAAATGCCTATCGGCACCTATATCTGAAATGCCTATCGACACCTATATCTGAAATGCCTATCGACACCTATATCTGAAATGCCTATCGACACCTATATCTGAAATGCCTATCGACACCTATATCTGAAATGCCTATCGACACCTATATCTGAAATGCCTATCGACACCTATATCTGAAATGCCTTTCGACACCTATTTTTGAAATGCCTATCGGAAACTACATCTGAAATGCCTATCAGCACCTATATTTTAAATACCTATCGGCAACCATATCTGGAATGCCTATCGGCACCTATATTTGAAATGCCTATCGGCTTCTATATCTGAAATGCCTATCGGCACCTATTTTTAAAATGCCAATCGGCAACTATATCTGAAATGATTATCGGCACCTATATCTGAAATGACTATCGACACCTATATCTGAAATGCCTATCGACACCTATATCTGAAATGCCTATCGACACCTATATCTGAAATGCCTATCGACACCTATATCTGAAATGCCTATCGACACCTATATCTGAAAAGCCTATCGACACCTATATCTGAAATGCCTATCGACACCTATATCTGAAATGCCTATCGACACCTATTTTTGAAATGCCTATCGGAAACTACATCTGAAATGCCTATCAGCACCTATATTTGAAATGCCTATCAGCACTTATATTTGAAATGCCTATCGGCAACCATATCTGGAATGCCTATCAGCACCTATATTTGAAATGCCTATCGTCTTCTCTATCTGAAATGCCTATCGGCACCTATTTTTAAAATGCCAATCGGCAACTATACTGAAATGCCTATCGGCACCTATATCTGAAATGCCTATCGACACATATATCTGAAATGCCTATCGACATCTATATCTGAAATGCCTATCGACACCTATATCTGAAATGCCTATCGACACCTATATCTGAAATGCCTATCGACACCTATATCTGAAATGCCTATCGACACCTATATCTGAAATGCCTATCGACACCTATATCTGAAATGCCTATCGACACCTATATCTGAAAAGCCTATCGACACCTATATCTGAAATGCCTATCGACACCTATATCTGAAATGCCTATCGACACCTATTTTTGAAATGCCTATCGGAAACTACATCTGAAATGCCTATCAGCACCTATATTTGAAATGCCTATCAGCACTTATATTTGAAATGCCTATCGGCAACCATATCTGGAATGCCTATCAGCACCTATATTTGAAATGCCTATCGTCTTCTCTATCTGAAATGCCTATCGGCACCTATTTTTAAAATGCCAATCGGCAACTATACTGAAATGCCTATCGGCACCTATATCTGAAATGCCTATCGACACATATATCTGAAATGCCTATCGACATCTATATCTGAAATGCCTATCGACACCTATATCTGAAATGCCTATCGACACCTATATCTGAAATGCCTATCGACACCTATATCTGAAATGCCTATCGACACCTATATCTGAAATGCCTATCGACACCTATTTTTGAAATGCCTATCGGAAACTACATCTGAAATGCCTATCAGCACCTATATTTGAAATGCCTATCGGCAACCATATCTGAAATGCCTATCGGCACCTATTTTTAAAATGCCAATCGGCAACTATATCTGAAATGCCTATCGGCACCTATATCTGAAATGCCTATCGACACCTATATCTGAAATGCCTATCGACACCTATATCTGAAATGCCTATCGACACCTATATCTGAAATGCCTATCGGCACCTATATCTGAAATGCCTATCGACACCTATATCTGAAATGCCTATCGACACCTATATCTGAAATGCCTATCGACACCTATATCTGAAATGCCTATCGACACCTATTTTTTAAATGCCTATCGGAAACTACATCTGAAATGCCTATCAGCACCTATATTTGAAATGCCTATCGGCAACCATATCTGGAATGCCTATCGACACCTATATTTGAAATGCCTATCGGCTTCTATATCTGAAATGCCTATCGGCACCTATTTTTAAAATGCCAATCGGCAACTATATCTGAAATGCCTATCGGCACCTATATCTGAAATGCCTATCGACACCTATATCTGAAATGCCTATCGACACCTATATCTGAAATGCCTATCGACACCTATATCTGAAACCCTATCGACACCTATATCTGAAATGCCTATCGACACCTATATCTGAAATGCCTATCGACACCTATATCTGAAATGCCTATCGACACCTATATCTGAAATGCCTATCGACACCTATATCTGAAATGCCTATCGACACCTATTTTTGAAATGCCTATCGGAAACTACATCTAAAATGCCTATCAGCACCTATATTTGAAATGCCTATCGGCAACCATATCTGGAATGCCTATCGGCACCTATATTTGAAATGCCTATCGGCTTCGATATCTGAAATGCCTATCGGCACCTATTTTTAAAATGCCAATCGGCAACTATATCTGAAATGCCTATCGGCACCTATATCTGAAATGCCTATCGACACCTATATCTGAAATGCCTATCGACACCTATATCTGAAATGCCTATCGACACCTATATCTGAAATGCCTATCGACACCTATATTTGAAATGCCTATCGGCTTCTATATCTGAAATGCCTATCGGCACCTATTTTTAAAATGCCAATCGGCAACTATATCTGAAATGCCTATCGGCACCTATATCTAAAATGCCTATCGACACCTATATCTGAAATGCCTATCGACACCTATATCTGAAATGCCTATCGACACCTATATCTGAAATGCCTATCGACACCTATATCTGAAATGCCTATCGACACATATATCTGAAATGCCTATCGACACCTATATCTGAAATGCCTATCGACACCTATATCTGTAATGCCTATCGACACCTATATCTGAAATGCCTATCGACACCTATATCTGGAATGCCTATCGGCACTTATATTTGAAATGCCTATCGACACCTATATCTGAAATGCCTATCGACACCTATATCTGTAATGCCTATCGACACCTATATCTGAAATGCCTATCGACACCTATATCTGGAATGCCTATCGGCACCTATATTTGAAATGCCTATCGGCTTCTATATCTGAAATGCCTATCGGCACCTATTTTTAAAATGCCAATCGGCAACTATATCTGAAATGCCTATCGGCACCTATATCTGAAATGCCTATCGACACCTATATCTGAAATGCCTATCGGCACCTATATTTGAAATGCCTATCGGCTTCTATATCTGAAATGCCTATCGGCACCTATTTTTAAAATGCCAATCGGCAACTATATCTGAAATGCCTATCGGCACCTATATCTGAAATGCCTATCGACACCTATATCTGAAATGCCTATCGACCTCTATATTTGAAATGCCTATCGACACCTATATCTGAAATGCCTATCGACACCTATATCTGAAATGCCTATCGACACCTATATCTGAAATGCCTATCGACACCTATATTTGAAATGCCTATCGGCAACAATATCTGGAATGCCTATCGGCACCTCTATTTGAAATGCCTATCGGCTTCTATATCTGAAATGCCTATCGGCACCTATTTTTAAAATGCCAATCGGCAACTATATCTGAAATGCCTATCGGCACCTATATCTGAAATGCCTATCGACACCTATATCTGAAATGCCTATCGACACCTATATCTGAAATGCCTATCGACACCTATATCTGAAATGCCTATCGACACCTATATCTGAAATGCCTATCGACACCTATATCTGAAATGCCTATCGACACCTATATCTGAAATGCCTATCGACACCTATATCTGAAATGCCTATCGGCACCTATATTTGAAATGCCTATCGGCTTCTATATCTGAAATGCCTATCGGCACCTATTTTTAAAATGCCAATCGGCAACTATATCTGAAATGCCTATCGGCACCTATATCTGAAATGCCTATCGACACCTATATCTGAAATGCCTATCGACACCTATATCTGAAATGCCTATCGACACCTATATCTGAAATGCCTATCGACACCTATATCTGAAATGCCTATCGACACATATATCTGAAATGCCTATCGACACCTATATCTGAAATGCCTATCGACACCTATGTCTGAAATGCCTATCGACACCTATATCTGAAATGCCTATCGACACCTATATCTGGAATGCCTATCGGCACCTATATTTGAAATGCCTATCGGCTTCTATATCTGAAATGCCTATCGGCACCTATTTTTAAAATGCCAATCGGCAACTATATCTGAAATGCCTATCGGCACCTATATCTGAAATGCCTATCGACACCTATATCTGAAATGCCTATCGGCACCTATATTTGAAATGCCTATCGGCTTCTATATCTGAAATGCCTATCGGCACCTATTTTTAAAATGCCAATCGGCAACTATATCTGAAATGCCTATCGGCACCTATATCTGAAATGCCTATCGACACCTATATCTGAAATGCCTATCGACACCTATATCTGAAATGCCTATCGACACCTATATCTGAAATGCCTATCGACACCTATATCTGAAATGCCTATCGACACCTATATCTGAAATGCCTATCGATACCTATATTTGAAATGCCTATCGGCAACCATATCTGGAATGCCTATCGGCACCTATATTTGAAATGCCTATCGGCTTCTATATCTGAAATGCCTATCGGCACCTATTTTAAAAATGCCAATCGGCAACTATATCTGAAATGCCTATCGGCACCTATATCTGAAATGCCTATCGACACCTATATCTGAAATGCCTATCGACACCTATATCTGAAATGCCTATCGACACCTATATCTGAAATGCCTATCGACACCTATATCTGAAATGCCTATCGACACCTATTTTTGAAATGCCTATCGGAAACTACATCTGAAATGCCTATCAGCACCTATATCTGAAATGCCTATCGACACCTATTTTTGAAATACCTATCGGAAACTACATCTGAAATGCCTATCAGCACCTATATTTGAAATGCTTATCGGCAACCATATCTGGAATGCCTATCGGCACCTATATTTGAAATGCCTATCGGCTTCTATATCTGAAATGCCTATCGGCACCTATTTTTAAAATGCCAATCGGCAACTATATCTGAAATGCCTATCGGCACCTATATCTGAAATGCCTATCGACACCTATATCTGAAATGCCTATCGACACCTATATCTGAAATGCCTATCGACACCTATATCTGAAATGCCTATCGACACCTATATCTGAAATGCCTATCGACACCTATATCTGAAATGCCTATCGACACCTATATCTGAAATGCCTATCGACACCTATATCTGAAATGCCTATCGACACCTATTTTTGAAATGCCTATCGGAAACTACATCTGAAATGCCTATCAGCACCTATATTTGAAATGCCTATCGGCAACCATATCTGGAATGCCTATCGGCACCTATATTTGAAATGCCTATCGGCTTCTATATCTGAAATGCCTATCGGCACCTATTTTTAAAATGCCAATCGGCAACTATATCTGAAATGCCTATCGGCACCTATATCTGAAATGCCTATCGACACCTATATCTGAAATGCCTATCGACACCATTATCTGAAATGCCTATCGACACCTATTTTTGAAATGCCTATTGGAAACTACATCTGAAATGCCTATCAGCATCTATATTTAAAATGCCTATCGGCAACCATATCTGGAATGCCTATCGGCACCTATATTTGAAATGCCTATCGGCTTCTATATCTGAAATGCCTATCGGCACCTATTTTTAAAATGCCAATCGGCAACTATATCTGAAATGCCTATCGGCCCCTATATCTGAAATGCCTATCGACACCTATATCTGAAATGCCTATCGACACCTATATCTGAAATGCCTATCGACACCTATATCTGAAATGCCTATCGACACCTATATCTGAAATGCCTATCGACACCTATATCTGAAATGCCTATCGACACCTATTTTTGAAATGCCTATCGGAAACTACATCTGAAATGCCTATCAGCACCTATATTTTAAATGCCTATCGGCAACCATATCTGGAATGCCTATCGGCACCTATATTTGAAATGCCTATCGGCTTCTATATCTGAAATGCCTATCGGCACCTATTTTTAAAATGCCAATCGGCAACTATATCTGAAATGCCAATCGGCACCTATATCTGAAATGCCTATCGACACCTATATCTGAAATGCCTATCGACACCTATATCTGAAATGCCTATCGACACCTATATCTAAAATGCCTATCGACACCTATATCTGAAATGCCTATCGACACCTATATCTGAAAAGCCTATCGACACCTATATCTGAAATGCCTATCGACACCTATATCTGAAATGCCTATCGACACCTATTTTTGAAATGCCTATCGGAAACTACATCTGAAATGCCTATCAGCACCTATATTTGAAATGCCTATCAGCACTTATATTTGAAATGCCTATCGGCAACCATATCTGGAATGCCTATCGGCACCTATATTTGAAATGCCTATCGTCTTCTCTATCTGAAATGCCTATCGGCACCTATTTTTAAAATGCCAATCGGCAACTATATCTGAAATGCCTATCGGCACCTATATCTGAAATGCCTATCGACACCTATATCTGAAATGCCTATCGACATCTATATCTGAAATGCCTATCGACACCTATATCTGAAATGCCTATCGACACCTATATCTGAAATGCCTATCGACACCTATATCTGAAATGCCTATCGACACCTATATCTGAAATGCCTATCGACACCTATATCTGAAATGCCTATCGACACCTATTTTTGAAATGCCTATCGGAAACTACATCTGAAATGCCTATCAGCACCTATATTTGAAATGCCTATCGGCAACCATATCTGGAATGCCTATCGGCACCTATATTTGAAATGCCTATCGGCTTCTATATCTGAAATGCCTATCGGCACCTATTTTTAAGATGCCAATCGGCAACTATATCTGAAATGCCTATCGGCACTTATATCTGAAATGCCTATCGACACCTATATCTGAAATGCCTATCGACACCTATATCTGAAATGCCTATCGACACCTATATCTGAAATGCCTATCGACACCTATATCTGAAATGCCTATCGACACCTATATCTGAAATGCCTATCGACACCTATATCTGAAATGCCTATCGACACCTATATCTGAAATGCCTATCGACACCTATTTTTGAAATGCCTATCGGAAACTACATCTGAAATGCCTATCAGCACCTAAATTTGAAATGCCTATCGGCAACCATATCTGAAATGCCTATCGGCACCTATTTTTAAAATGCCAATCGGCAACTATATCTGAAATGCCTATCGGCACCTATATCTGAAATGCCTATCGACACCTATATCTGAAATGCCTATCGACACCTATATCTGAAATGCCTATCGACACCTATATCTGAAATGCCTATCGGCACCTATATCTGAAATGCCTATCGACACCTATATCTGAAATGCCTATCGACACCTATATCTGAAATGCCTATCGACACCTATATCTGAAATGCCTATCGACACCTATTTTTGAAATGCCTATCGGAAACTACATCTGAAATGCCTATCAGCACCTATATTTGAAATGCCTATCGGCAACCATATCTGGAATGCCTATCGGCACCTATATTTGAAATGCCTATCGGCTTCTATATCTGAAATGCCTATCGGCACCTATTTTTAAAATGCCAATCGGCAACTATATCTGAAATGCCTATCGGCACCTATATCTGAAATGCCTATCGACACCTATATCTGAAATGCCTATCGACACCTATATCTGAAATGCCTATCGACACCTATATCTGAAACCCTATCGACACCTATATCTGAAATGCCTATCGACACCTATATCTGAAATGCCTATCGACACCTATATCTGAAATGCCTATCGACACCTATATCTGAAATGCCTATCGACACCTATATCTGAAATGCCTATCGACACCTATTTTTGAAATGCCTATCGGAGACTACATCTGAAATGCCTATCAGCACCTATATTTGAAATGCCTATCGGCAACCATATCTGGAATGCCTATCGGCCCCTATATTTGAAATGCCTATCGGCTTCGATATCTGAAATGCCTATCGGCACCTATTTTTAAAATGCCAATCGGCAACTATATCTGAAATGCCTATCGGCACCTATATCTGAAATGCCTATCGACACCTATATCTGAAATGCCTATCGACACCTATATCTGAAATGCCTATCGACACCTATATCTGAAATGCCTATCGACACCTATATCTGAAATGCCTATCGACACCTATATCTGAAATGCCTATCGACACCTATATCTGAAATGCCTATCGACACCTATATCTGAAATGCCCATAAACACCTATATCTGAAATGCCCATCGGAAACTACATCTGAAATGCCTATCAGCACCTATATTCGAAATGCCTATCGGCAACCATATCTGGAATGCCTATCGGCACCTATATTTGAAATGCCTATCGGCTTCTATATCTGAAATGCCTATCGGCACCTATTTTTAAAATGCCAATCGGCAACTATATCTGAAATGCCTATCGGCACCTGTATCTAAAATGCCTATCGAGACCTATATCTGAAATGCCTATCGACACCTATATCTGAAATGCCTATCGACACCTATATCTGAAATGCCTATCGACACCTATATCTGAAATGCCTATCGACACATATATCTGAAATGCCTATCGACACCTATATCTGAAATGCCTATCGACACCTATATCTGAAATGCCTATCGACACCTATATCTGAAATGCCTATCGACACCTATATCTGGAATGCCTATCGGCACCTATATTTGAAATGCCTATCGGCTTCTATATCTGAAATGCCTATCGGCACCTATTTTTAAAATGCCAATCGGCAACTATATCTGAAATGCCTATCGGCACCTATATCTGAAATGCCTATCGACACCTATATCTGAAATGCCTATCGGCACCTATATTTGAAATGCCTATCGGCTTCTATATCTGAAATGCCTATCGGCACCTATTTTTAAAATGCCAATCGGCAGCTATATCTGAAATGCCTATCGGCACCTATATCTGAAATGCCTATCGACACCTATATCTGAAATGCCTATCGACACCTATATCTGAAATGCCTATCAACACCTATATCTGAAATGCCTATCGACACCTATATCTGAAATGCCTATCGACACCTATATCTGAAATGCCTATCGACACCTATATCTGAAATGCCTATCGACACCTATATCTGAAATGCCTATCGGCACCTATATTTGAAATGCCTATCGGCTTCTATATCTGAAATGCCTATCGGCACCTATTTTTAAAATGCCAATCGGCAACTATATCTGAAATGCCTATCGGCACCTATATCTGAAATGCCTATCGACACCTATATCTGAAATGCCTATCGACACCTATATCTAAAATGCCTATCGACACCTATATCTGAAATGCCTATCGACACCTATATCTGAAATGCCTATCGATACATATATCTGAAATGCCTATCGACACCTATATCTGAAATGCCTATCGACACCTATATCTGAAATGCCTATCGACACCTATATCTGAAATGCCTATCGACACCTATATCTGGAATGCCTATCGGCACCTATATTTGAAATGCCTATCGGCTTCTATATCTGAAATGCCTATCGGCACCTATTTTTAAAATGCCAATCGGCAACTATATCTGAAATGCCTATCGGCACCTATATCTGAAATGCCTATTGACACCTATATCTGAAATGCCTATCGGCACCTATATTTGAAATGCCTATCGGCTTCTATATCTGAAATGCCTATCGGCACCTATTTTTAAAATGCCAATCGGCAACTATATCTGAAATGCCTATCGGCACCTATATCTGAAATGCCTATCGACACCTATATCTGAAATGCCTATCGACACCTATATCTGAAATGCCTATCGACACCTATATCTAAAATGCCTATCGACACCTATATCTGAAATGCCTATCGACACCTATATCTGAAATGCCTATCGACACCTATATTTGAAATGCCTATCGGCAACCATATCTGGAATGCCTATCGGCACCTATATTTGAAATGCCTATCGGCTTCTATATCTGAAATGCCTATCGGCACCTATTTTAAAAATGCCAATCGGCAACTATATCTGAAATGCCTATCGGCACCTATATCTGAAATGCCTATCGACACCTATATCTGAAATGCCTATCGACACCTATATCTGAAATGCCTATCGACACTTATATCTGAAATGCCTATCGACACCTATATCTGAAATGCCTATCGACACCTATTTTTGAAATGCCTATCGGAAACTACATCTGAAATGCCTATCAGCACCTATATTTGAAGTGCCTATCGGCAACCATATCTGGAATGCCTATCGGCACCTATATTTGAAATGCCTATCGGCTTCTATATCTGAAATGCATATCG
>JAVRKA010000727.1:0-59208 GCA_034508555.1 Venustoraphidia nigricollis | reverse complement strand
CATTTCAAATATAGGTGCTGATAGGCATTTCAGATGTAGTTTCCGTTAGGCATTTTAAAAATAGGTGTCGATAGGCATTTCAGATATAGGTGTCGATAGGCATTTCAGATATAGGTGTCGATAGGCATTTCAGATATATGTGTCGATAGGCATTTCAGATATAGGTGTCGATAGGCATTTCAGATATAGGTGTCGATAGGCATTTCAGATATAGGTGTCGATAGGCATTTCAGATATAGGTGTCGATAGGCATTTCAGATATAGGTGTCGATAGGCATTTCAGATATAGGTGCCGATAGGCATTTCAGATATAGTTGCCGATTGGCATTTTAAAAATAGGTGCCGAAAGGCATTTCAGATATAGAAGCCGATAGGCATTTCAAATATAGGTGCCGATAGGCATTCCAGATATGGTTGCCGATAGGCATTTCAAATATAGGTGCTGATAGGCATTTCAGATGTAGTTTCCGTTAGGCATTTTAAAAATAGGTGTCGATAGGCATTTCAGATATAGGTGTCGATAGGCATTTCAGATATAGGTGTCGATAGGCATTTCAGATATATGTGTCGATAGGCATTTCAGATATAGGTGTCGATAGGCATTTCAGATATAGGTGTCGATAGGCATTTCAGATATAGGTGTCGATAGGCATTTCAGATATAGGTGTCGATAGGCATTTCAGATATAGGTGTCGATAGGCATTTCAGATATAGGTGCCGATAGGCATTTCAGATATAGTTGCCGATTGGCATTTTAAAAATAGGTGCCGATAGGCATTTAAGATATAGAAGCCGATAGGCATTTCAAATATTGGTGCCGATAGGCATTCCAGATATGGTTGCCGATAGGCATTTCAGATATAGTTGCCGATTGGCATTTTAAAAATAGGTGCCGATAGGCATTTCAGATATAGAAGCCGATAGGCATTTCAAATATAGGTGCCGATAGGCATTCCAGATATGGTTGCCGATAGGCATTTCAAATATAGGTGCTGATAGGCATTTCAGATGTAGTTTCCGATAGGCATTTCAAAAATAGGTGTCGATAGGCATTTCAGATATAGGTGTCGATAGGCATTTCAGATATAGGTGTCGATAGGCATTTCAGATATAGGTGTCGATAGGCATTTCAGATTTGGTGTCGATAGGCATTTCAGATATAGGTGTCGATAGGCATTTCAGATATAGGTGTCGATAGGCATTTCAGATATAGGTGTCGATAGGCATTTCAGATATAGGTGCCGATAGGCATTTCAGATATAGTTGCCGATTGGCATTTTAAAAATAGGTGCCGATAGGCATTTTAGATATAGAAGCCGATAGGCATTTCAAATATAGGTGCCGATAGGCATTCCAGATATGGTTGCCGATAGGCATTTCAAATATAGGTGCTGATAGGCATTTCAGATGTAGTTTCCGATAGGCTTTTCAAAAATAGGTGTCGATAGGCATTTCAAATATAGGTGTCGATAGGCATTTCAGATATAGGTGTCGATAGGCATTTCAGATATAGGTGTCGATAGGCATTTCAGATATAGGTGTCGATAGGCATTTCAGATATAGGTGTCGATAGGCATTTTAGATATAGGTGTCGATAGGCATTTCAGATATAGGTGCCGATAGGCATTTCAGATATAGTTGCCGATTGGCATTTTAAAAATAGGTGCCGATAGGCATTTCAGATATAGAAGCCGATAGGCATTTCAAATATAGGTGCCGATAGGCATTCCAGATATGGTTGCCGATAGGCATTTCAAATATACGTGCTGATAGGCATTTTAGATGTAGTTTCCGATAGGCATTTCAAAAATAGGTGTCGATAGGCATTTCAGATATAGGTGTCGATAGGCATTTCAGATATAGGTGTCGATAGGCATTTCAGATATAGGTGTCGATAGGCATTTCAGATATAGGTGTCGATAGGCATTTCAGATATAGGTGTCGATAGGCATTTCAGATATAGGTGTCGATAGGCATTTCAGATATAGGTGTCGATAGGCATTTCAGATATAGGTGTCGATAGGCATTTCAGATATAGGTGCCGATAGGCATTTTAGATATAGTTGCCGATTGGCATTTTAAAAATAGGTGCCGATAGGCATTTCAGATATAGAAGCCGATAGGCATTTCAAATATAGGTGCCGATAGGCATTCTAGATATGGTTGCCGATAGGCATTTCAAATATAGGTGCTGATAGGCATTTCAGATGTAGTTTCCGATAGGCATTTCAAAAATAGGTGTCGATAGGCATTTCAAAAATAGGTGTCGATAGGCATTTCAGATATAGGTGTCGATAGGCATTTCAGATATAGGTGTCGATAGGCATTTCAGATATAGGTGTCGATAGGCATTTCAGATATAGGTGTCGATAGGCATTTCAGATATAGGTGTCGATAGGCATTTCAGATATAGGTGTCGATAGGCATTTCAGATATAGGTGCCGATAGGCATTTCAGATATAGTTGCCGATTGGCATTTTAAAAATAGGTGCCGATAGGCATTTCAGATATAGAAGCCGATAGGCATTTCAAATATAGGTGCCGATAGGCATTCCAGATATGGTTGCCGATAGGCATTTCAAATATAGGTGCTGATAGGCATTTCAGATGTAGTTTCCGATAGGCATTTCAAAAATAGGTGTCGATAGGCATTTCAGATATAGGTGTCGATAGGCATTTCAGATATAGGTGTCGATAGGCATTTCAGATATAGGTGTCGATAGGCATTTCAGATATAGGTGTCGATAGGCATTTCAGATATAGGTGTCGATAGGCATTTCAGATATAGGTGTCGATAGGCATTTCAGATATAGGTGTCGATAGGCATTTCAGATATAGGTGTCGATAGGCATTTCAGATATAGGTGCCGATAGGCACTTCAGATATAGTTGCCGATTGGCATTTTAAAAATAGGTGCCGATAGGCATTTCAGATATAGAAGCCGATAGGCATTTCAAATATAGGTGCCGATAGGCATTCCAGATATGGTTGCCGATAGGCATTTCAAATATAGGTGCTGATAGGCATTTCAGATGTAGTTTCCGATAGGCATTTCAAAAATAGGTGTCGATAGGCATTTCAGATATAGGTGTCGATAGGCATTTCAGATATAGGTGTCGATAGGCATTTCAGATATAGGTGACGATAGGCATTTCAGATATAGGTGTCGATAGGCATTTCAGTTATAGGTGTCGATAGGCATTTCAGATATAGGTGTCGATAGGCATTTCAGATATAGGTGTCGATAGGCATTTCAGATATAGGTGCCGATAGGCATTTCAGATATAGTTGCCGATTGCCATTTTAAAAATAGGTGCCGATAGGCATTTCAGATATAGAAGCCGATAGGCATTTCAAATATAGGTGCCGATAGGCATTCCAGATATGGTTGCCGATAGGCATTTCAAATATAGGTGCTGATAGGCATTTTAGATGTAGTTTCCGATAGGCATTTCAAAAATAGGTGTCGATAGGCATTTCAGATATAGGTGTCGATAGGCATTTCAGATATAGGTGTCGATAGGCATTTCAGATATAGGTGTCGATAGGCATTTCAGATATAGGTGTCGATAGGCATTTCAGATATAGGTGTCGATAGGCATTTCAGATATAGGTGTCGATAGGCATTTCAGATATAGGTGTCGATAGGCATTTCAGATATAGGTGTCGATAGGCATTTCAGATATAGGTGCCGATAGGCATTTTAGATATAGTTGCCGATTGGCATTTTAAAAATAGGTGCCGATAGGCATTTCAGATATAGAAGCCGATAGGCATTTCAAATATAGGTGCCGATAGGCATTCTAGATATGGTTGCCGATAGGCATTTCAAATATAGGTGCTGATAGGCATTTCAGATGTAGTTTCCGATAGGCATTTTAAAAATAGGTGTCGATAGGCATTTCAAAAATAGGTGTCGATAGGCATTTCAGATATAGGTGTCGATAGGCATTTCAGATATAGGTGTCGATAGGCATTTCAGATATAGGTGTCGATAGGCATTTCAGATATAGGTGTCGATAGGCATTTCAGATATAGGTGTCGATAGGCATTTCAGATATAGGTGTCGATAGGCATTTCAGATATAGGTGCCGATAGGCATTTCAGATATAGTTGCCGATTGGCATTTTAAAAATAGGTGCCGATAGGCATTTCAGATATAGAAGCCGATAGGCATTTCAAATATAGGTGCCGATAGGCATTCCAGATATGGTTGCCGATAGGCATTTCAAATATAGGTGCTGATAGGCATTTCAGATGTAGTTTCCGATAGGCATTTCAAAAATAGGTGTCGATAGGCATTTCAGATATAGGTGTCGATAGGCATTTCAGATATAGGTGTCGATAGGCATTTCAGATATAGGTGTCGATAGGCATTTCAGATATAGGTGTCGATAGGCATTTCAGATATAGGTGTCGATAGGCATTTCAGATATAGGTGTCGATAGGCATTTCAGATATAGGTGTCGATAGGCATTTCAGATATAGGTGTCGATAGGCATTTCAGATATAGGTGCCGATAGGCATTTCAGATATAAGTGCCGATAGGCATTTCAGATATAGGTGTCGATAGGCATTTCAGATATAGGTGCCGATAGGCATTTCAGATATAGTTGCCGAATGGCATTTTAAAAATAGGTGCCGATAGGCATTTCAGATATGGAAGCCGATAGGCATTTCAAATATAGGTGCCGATAGGCATTCCAGATATGGTTGCCGATAGGCATTTCAAATATAGGTGCTGATAGGCATTTCAGATGTAGTTTCCGATAGGCATTTCAAAAATAGGTGTCGATAGGCATTTCAGATATAGGTGTCGATAGGCATTTCAGATATAGGTGTCGATAGGCATTTCAGATATAGGTGTCGATAGGCATTTCAGATATAGGTGTCGATAGGCATTTCAGATATAGGTGCCGATAGGCATTTCAGATATAGGTGTCGATAGGCATTTCAGATATAGGTGTCGATAGGCATTTCAGATATAGGTGTCGATAGGCATTTCAGATATAGGTGTCGATAGGCATTTCAGATATAGGTGTCGATAGGCAATTCAGATATAGTTGTCGATAGGCATTTCAGATATAGGTGCCGATAGGCATTTCAGATATAGTTGCCGATTGGCATTTTAAAAATAGGTGCCGATAGGCATTTCAGATATAGAAGCCGATAGGCATTTCAAATATAGGTGCCGATAGGCATTCCAGATATGGTTGCCGATAGGCATTTCAAATATAGGTGCTGATAGGCATTTCAGATGTAGTTTCCGATAGGCATTTCAAAAATAGGTGTCGATAGGCATTTCAGATATAGGTGTCGATAGGCATTTCAGATATAGGTGTCGATAGGCATTTCAGATATAGGTGTCGATAGGCATTTCAGATATAGGTGCCGATAGGCATTTCAGATATAGGTGTCGATAGGCATTTCAGATATAGGTGTCGATAGGCATTTCAGATATAGGTGTCGATAGGCATTTCAGATATAGGTGCCGATAGGCATTTCAGTTATAGTTGCCGATTGGCATTTTAAAAATAGGTGCCGATAGGCATTTCAGATATAGAAGCCGATAGGCATTTCAAATATAGGTGCCGATAGGCATTCCAGATATGGTTGCCGATAGGCATTTCAAATATAGGTGCTGATAGGCATTTCAGATGTAGTTTCCGATAGGCATTTCAAAAATAGGTGTCGATAGGCATTTCAGATATAGGTGTCGATAGGCATTTCAGATATAGGTGTCGATAGGCATTTCAGATATAGGTGTCGATAGGCATTTCAGATATAGGTGTCGATAGGCATTTCAGATATAGGTGTCGATAGGCATTTCAGATATAGAAGCCGATAGGCATTTCAAATATAGGTGCCGATAGGCATTCCAGATATGGTTGCCGATAGGCATTTCAAATATAGGTGCCGATAGGCATTCCAGATATGGTTGCCGATAGGCATTTCAAATATAGGTGTCGATAGGCATTTCAGATATAGGTGTCGATAGGCATTTCAGATATAGGTGTCGATAGGCATTTCAGATATAGGTGTCGATAGGCATTTCAGATATAGGTGTCGATAGGCATATCAGATAAAGGTGTCGATAGGCATTTCAGATATAGGTGTCGATAGGCATTTCAGATATAGGTGTCGATAGGCATTTCAGATATAGGTGCCGATAGGCATTTCAGATATAGTTGCCGATTGGCCTTTTAAAAATAGGTGCCGATAGGCATTTCAGATATAGAAGCCGATAGGCATTTCAAATATAGGTGCCGATAGGCATTCCAGATATGGTTGCCGATAGGCATTTCAAATATAGGTGCTGATAGGCATTTCAGATGTAGTTTCCGATAGGCATTTCAAAAATAGGTGTCGATAGGCATTTCAGATATAGGTGTCGATAGGCATTTCAGATATAGGTGTCGATAGGCATTTCAGATATAGGTGTCGATAGGCATTTCAGATATAGGTGTCGATAGGCATTTCAGATAAAGGTGTCGATAGGAATTTCAGATATAGGTGTCGATAGGCATTTCAGATATAGGTGTCGATAGGCATTTCAGATATAGGTGCCGATAGGCATTTCAGATATAGTTGCCGATTGGCATTTTAAAAATAGGTGCCGATAGGCATTTCAGATATAGAAGCAGATAGGCATTTCAAATATAGGTGCCGATAGGCATTCCAGATATGGTTGCCGATAGGCATTTCAAATATAGGTGCTGATAGGCATTTCAGATGTAGTTTCCGATAGGCATTTCAAAAATAGGTGTCGATAGGCATTTCAGATATAGGTGTCGATAGGCATTTCAGATATAGGTGTCGATAGGCATTTCAGATATAGGTGTCGATAGGCATTTTAGATATAGGTGTCGATAGGCATTTCTGATATAGGTGTCGATAGGCATTTCAGATATAGGTGCCGATAGGCATTTCAGATATAGTTGCCGATTGGCATTTTAAAAATAGGTGCCGATAGGCATTTCAGATATAGAAGCCGATAGGCATTTCAAATATAGGTGCCGATAGGCATTCCAGATATGGTTGCCGATAGGCATTTCAAATATAGGTGCTTTTAGGCATTTCAGATGTAGTTTCCGATAGGCATTTCAAAAATAGGTGTCGATAGGCATTTCAGATATAGGTGTCGATAGGCTTTTCAGATATAGGTGTCGATAGGCATTTCAGATATAGTTGTCGATAGGCATTTCAGATATAGGTGTCGATACGCATTTCAGATATAGGTGTCGATAGGCATTTCAGATATAGGTGTCGATAGGCATTTCAGATATAGGTGCCGATAGGCATTTCAGATATAGTTGCCGATTGGCCTTTTAAAAATAGGTGCCGATAGGCATTTCAGATATAGAAGCCGATAGGCATTTCAAATATAGGTGCCGATAGGCATTCCAGATATGGTTGCCGATAGGCATTTCAAATATAGGTGCTGATAGGCATTTCAGATGTAGTTTCCGATAGGCATTTCAAAAATAGGTGTCGATAGGCATTTCAGATATAGGTGTCGATAGGCATTTCAGATATAGGTGTCGATAGGCATTTCAGATATAGGTGTCGATAGGCATTTCAGATATAGGTGTCGATAGGCATTTCAGATAAAGGTGTCGATAGGAATTTCAGATATAGGTGTCGATAGGCATTTCAGATATAGGTGTCGATAGGCATTTCAGATATAGGTGCCGATAGGCATTTCAGATATAGTTGCCGATTGGCATTTTAAAAATAGGTGCCGATAGGCATTTCAGATATAGAAGCAGATAGGCAATTCAAATATAGGTGCCGATAGGCATTCCAGATATGGTTGCCGATAGGCATTTCAAATATAGGTGCTGATAGGCATTTCAGATGTAGTTTTCGATAGGCATTTCAAAAATAGGTGTCGATAGGCATTTCAGATATAGGTGTCGATAGGCATTTCAGATATAGGTGTCGATAGGCATTTCAGATATAGGTGTCGATAGGCATTTCAAATATAGGTGTCGATAGGCATTTCAGATATAGGTGTCGATAGGCATTTCAGATATAGGTGTCGATAGGCATTTCTGATATAGGTGTCGATAGGCATTTCAGATATAGGTGCCGATAGGCATTTCAGATATAGTTGCCGATTGGCATTTTAAAAATAGGTGCCGATAGGCATTTCAGATATAGAAGCCGATAGGCATTTCAAATATAGGTGCCGATAGGCATTCCAGATATGGTTGCCGATAGGCATTTCAAATATAGGTGCTGTTAGGCATTTCAGATGTAGTTTTCGATAGGCATTTCAAAAATAGGTGTCGATAGGCATTTCAGATATAGGTGTCGATAGGCATTTCAGATATAGGTGTCGATAGGCATTTCAGATATAGGTGTCGATAGGCATTTCAGATATAGGTGTCGATAGGCATTTCAGATATAGGTGTCGATAGGCATTTCAGATATAGGTGCCGATAGGCATTTCAGATATAGTTGCCGATTGGCATTTTAAAAATAGGTGCCGATAGGCATTTCAGATATAGAAGCCGATAGGCATTTCAAATATAGGTGCCGATAGGCATTCCAGATATGGTTGCCGATAGGCATTTCAAATATAGGTGCTGATAGGCATTTCAGATGTAGTTTCCGATAGGCATTTCAAAAATAGGTGTCGATAGGCATTTCAGATATAGGTGTCGATAGGCATTTCATTATAGGTGTCGATAGGCATTTCAGATATAGGTGTCGATAGGCATTTCAGATAAAGGTGTCGATAGGCATTTCAGATATAGGTGTCGATAGGCATTTCAGATATAGGTGTCGATAGGCATTTCAGATATAGGTGTCGATAGGCATTTCAGATATAGGTGCCGATAGGCATTTCAGATATAGTTGCCGATTGGCATTTTAAAAATAGGTGCCGATAGGCATTTCAGATATAGAAGCCGATAGGCATTTCAAATATAGGTGCCGATAGGCATTCCAGATATGGTTGCCGATAGGCATTTCAAATATAGGTGCTGATAGGCATTTCAGATGTAGTTCCCGATAGGCATTTCAAAAATAGGTGTCGATAGGCATTTCAGATATAGGTGTCGATAGGCATTTCAGATATAGGTGTCGATATGCATTTCAGATATAGGTGTCGATAGGCATTTCAGATATAGGTGTCGATAGGCATTTCAGATATAGATGTCGATAGGCATTTCAGATATAGGTGCCGATAGGCATTTCAGATATAGTTGCCGATTGGCATTTTAAAAATAGGTGCCGATAGGCATTTCAGATATAGAAGCCGATAGGCATTTCAAATATAGGTGCCGATAGGCATTCCAGATATGGTTGCCGATAGGCATTTCAAATATAGGTGTCGATAGGCATTTCAGATAGAGGTGTCGATAGGCATTTCAGATATAGGTGTCGATAGGCATTTCAGATAAAGGTGTCGATAGGCATTTCAGATATAGGTGTCGATAGGCATTTCAGATATAGGTGTCGATAGGCATTTCAGATATAGGTGTCGATAGGCATTTCAGATATAGGTGTCGATAGGCATTTCAGATATAGGTGTCGATAGGCATTTCAGATATAGGTGTCGATAGGCATTTCAGATAAAGGTGTCGATAGGCATTTCAGATATAGGTGTCGATAGGCATTTCAGATATAGGTGTCGATAGGCATTTCAGATATAGGGGTCGATAGGCATTTCAGATATAGGTGCCGATAGGCATTTCAGATATAGTTGCCGACTGGCATTTTAAAAATAGGTGCCGATAGGCATTTCAGATATAGAAGCCGATAGGCATTTCAAATATAGGTGTCGATAGGCATTTCAGATATAGGTGCCGATAGGCATTTCAGATATAGTTGCCGATTGGCAATTTAAAAATAGGTGCCGATAGGCATTTCAGATATAGAAGCCGTTAGGCATTTCAAATATAGGTGCCGATAGGCATTCCAGATATGGTTGCCGATAGGCATTTCAAATATAGGTGCTGATAGGCATTTCAGATGTAGTTTCCGATAGGCATTTCAAAAATAGGTGTCGATAGGCATTTCAGATATAGGTGTCGATAGGCATTTCAGATATAGGTGTCGATAGGCATTTCAGATATAGGTGTCGATAGGCATTTCAGATATAGGTGTCGATAGGCATTTCAGATATAGGTGTCGATAGGCATTTCAGATATAGGTGCCGATAGGCATTTCAGATATAGTTGCCGATTGGCATTTTAAAAATAGGTGCCGATAGGCATTTCAGATATAGAAGCCGATAGGCATTTCAAATATAGGTGCCGATAGGCATTCCAGATATGGTTGCCGATAGGCATTTCAAATATAGGTGCTGATAGGCATTTCAGAGGTAATTTCCGATAGGCATTTCAAAAATAGGTGTCGATAGGCATTTCAGATATAGGTGTCGATAGGCATTTCAGATATAGGTGTCGATAGGCATTTCAGATATAGGTGTCGATAGGCATTTCAGATATAGGTGTCGATAGGCATTTCAGATATAGGTGTCGATAGGCATTTCAGATATAGGTGTCGATAGGCATTTCAGATATAGGTGTCGATAGGCATTTCAGATATAGGTGTCGATAGGCATTTCAGATATAGGTGCCGATAGGCATTTCAGATATAGTTGCCGATTGGCATTTTAAAAATAGGTGCCGATAGGCATTTCAGATATAGAAGCCGATAGGCATTTCAAATATAGGTGCCGATAGGCATTCCAGATATGGTTCCCGATAGGCATTTCAAATATAGGTGCTGATAGGCATTTCAGATGTAGTTTCCGATAGGCATTTCAAAAATAGGTGTCGATAGGCATTTCAGATATAGGTGTCGATAGGCATTTCAGATATAGGTGTCGATAGGCATTTCAGATATAGGTGTCGATAGGCATTTCAGATATAGCTGTCGATAGGCATTTCAGATATAGGTGTCGATAGGCATTTCAGATATAGGTGTCGATAGGGATTTCAGATATAGGTGTCGATAGGCATTTCAGATATAGGTGTCGATAGGCATTTCAGATATAGGTGCCGATAGGCATTTCAGATATAGTTGCCGATTGGCATTTTAAAAATAGGTGCTGATAGGCATTTCAGATATAGAAGCCGATAGGCATTTCAAATATAGGTGCCGATAGGCATTCCAGATAAGGTTGCCGATAGGCATTTCAAATATAGGTGCTGATAGGCATTTCAGATGTAGTTTCCGATAGGCATTTCAAAAATAGGTGTCGATAGGCATTTCAGATATAGGTGTCGATAGGCATTTCAGATATAGGTGTCGATAGGCATTTCAGATATAGGTGTCGATAGGCATTTCAGATATAGGTGTCGATAGGCATTTCAGATAAAGGTGTCGATAGGCATTTCAGATATAGGTGTCGATAGGCATTTCAGATATAGGTGCCGATAGGCTTTTCAGATATAGTTGCCGATTGGCATTTTAAAAATAGGTGCCGATAGGCATTTCAGATATAGAAGCCGATAGGCATTTCAAATATAGGTGCCGATAGGCATTCCAGATATGGTTGCCGATAGGCATTTCAAATATAGGTGCTGATAGGCATTTCAGATGTAGTTTCCGATAGGCATTTCAAAAATAGGTGTCGATAGGCATTTCAGATATAGGTGTCGATAGGCATTTCAGATATAGGTGTCGATAGGCATTTCAGATATAGGTGCCGATAGGCATTTCAGATATAGTTGCCGATTGGCATTTTAAAAATAGGTGCCGATAGGCATTTCAGATATAGAAGCCGATAGGCATTTCAAATATAGGTGCCGATAGGCATTCCAGATATGGTTGCCGATAGGCATTTCAAATATAGGTGCTGATAGGCATTTCAGAGGTAATTTCCGATAGGCATTTCAAAAATAGGTGTCGATAGGCATTTCAGATATAGGTGTCGATAGGCATTTCAGATATAGGTGTCGATAGGCATTTCAGATATAGGTGTCGATAGGCATTTCAGATATAGGTGTCGATAGGCATTTCAGATATAGGTGTCGATAGGCATTTCAGATATAGGTGTCGATAGGCATTTCAGATATAGGTGTCGATAGGCATTTCAGATATAGGTGTCGATAGGCATTTCAGATATAGGTGCCGATAGGCATTTCAGATATAGTTGCCGATTGGCATTTTAAAAATAGGTGCCGATAGGCATTTCAGATATAGAAGCCGATAGGCATTTCAAATATAGGTGCCGATAGGCATTCCAGATATGGTTCCCGATAGGCATTTCAAATATAGGTGCTGATAGGCATTTCAGATGTAGTTTCCGATAGGCATTTCAAAAATAGGCGTCGATAGGCATTTCAGATATAGGTGTCGATAGGCATTTCAGATATAGGTGTCGATAGGCATTTCAGATATAGGTGTCGATAGGCATTTCAGATATAGGTGTCGATAGGCATTTCAGATATAGGTGTCGATAGGGATTTCAGATATAGGTGTCGATAGGCATTTCAGATATAGGTGTCGATAGGCATTTCAGATATAGGTGCCGATAGGCATTTCAGATATAGTTGCCGATTGGCATTTTAAAAATAGGTGCCGATAGGCATTTTAGATATAGAAGCCGATAGGCATTTCAAATATAGGTGCCGATAGGCATTCCAGATAAGGTTGCCGATAGGCATTTCAAATATAGGTGCTGATAGGCATTTCAGATGTAGTTTCCGATAGGCATTTCAAAAATAGGTGTCGATAGGCATTTCAGATATAGGTGTCGATAGGCATTTCAGATATAGGTGTCGATAGGCATTTCAGATATAGGTGTCGATAGGCATTTCAGATATAGGTGTCGATAGGCATTTCAGATAAAGGTGTCGATAGGCATTTCAGATATAGGTGTCGATAGGCATTTCAGATATAGGTGCCGATAGGCTTTTCAGATATAGTTGCCGATTGGCATTTTAAAAATAGGTGCCGATAGGCATTTCAGATATAGAAGCCGATAGGCATTTCAAATATAGGTGCCGATAGGCATTCCAGATATGGTTGCCGATAGGCATTTCAAATATAGGTGCTGATAGGCATTTCAGATGTAGTTTCCGATAGGCATTTCAAAAATAGGTGTCGATAGGCATTTCAGATATAGGTGTCGATAGGCATTTCAGATATAGGTGTCGATAGGCATTTCAGATATAGGTGTCGATAGGCATTTCAGATATAGGTGTCGATAGGCATTTCAGATATAGGTGTCGATAGGCATTTCAGATATAGGTGTCGATAGGCATTTCAGATATATGTGTCGATAGGCATTTCAGATATAGGTGCCGATAGGCATTTCAGATATAGTTGCCGATTGGCATTTTAAAAATAGGTGCCGATAGGCATTTCAGATATAGAAGTCGATAGGCATTTCAAATATAGGTGCCGATAGGCATTCCAGATATGGTTGCCGATAGGCATTTCAAATATAGGTGCTGATAGGCATTTCAGATGTAGTTTCCGATAGGCATTTCAAAAATAGGTGTCGATAGGCATTTCAGATATAGGTGTCGATAGGCATTTCAGATATAGGTTGTCGATAGGCATTTCAGATATAGGTGTCGATAGGCATTTCAGATATAGGTGTCGATAGGCATTTCAGATATAGGTGTCGATAGGCATTTCAGATATAGGTGTCGATAGGCATTTCAGATATAGGTGTCGATAGGCATTTCAGATATAGGTGCCGATAGGCATTTCAGATATAGTTGCCGATTGGCATTTTAAAAATAGGTGCCGATAGGCAGTTCAGATATAGAAGCCGATAGGCATTTCAAATATAGGTGCCGATAGGCATTCCAGATATGTTTGCCGATAGGCATTTCAAATATAGGTGCTGATAGGCATTTCAGATGTAGTTTCCGATAGGCATTTCAAAAATAGGTGTCGATAGGCATTTCAGATATAAGTGTCGATAGGCATTTCAGATATAGGTGTCGATAGGCATTTCAGATATAGGTGTCGATAGGCATTTCAGATATAGGTGTCGATAGGCATTTCAGATATAGGTGTCGATAGGCATTTCAGATATAGGTGTCGATAGGCATTTCAGATATAGGTGTCGATAGGCATTTCAGATATAGGTGCCGATAGGCATTTCAGATATAGTTGCCGATTGGCATTTTAAAAATAGGTGCCGATAGGCATTTCAGATATAGAAGCCGATAGGCATTTCAAATATAGGTGCCGATAGGCATTCCAGATATGGTTGCCGATAGGCATTTCAAATATATGTGCTGATAGGCATTTCAGAGGTAGTTTCCGATAGGCATTTCAAAAATAGGTGTCGATAGGCATTTCAGATATAGGTGTCGATAGGCATTTCAGATATAGGTGTCGATAGGCATTTCAGATATAGGTGTCGATAGGCATTTCAGATATAGGTGTCGATAGGCATTTCAGATATAGGTGTCGATAGGCATTTCAGATATAGGTGTCGATAGGCATTTCAGATATAGGTGTCGATAGGCATGTCAGATATAAGTGCCGATAGGCATTTCAGATATAGAAGCCGATAGGCATTTCAAATATAGGTGCCGATAGGCATTCCAGATATGGTTGCCGATAGGCATTTCAAATATAGGTGCTGATAGGCATTTCAGATGTAGTTTCCGATAGGCATTTCAAAAATAGGTGTCGATAGGCATTTCAGATATAGGTGTCGATAGGCATTTCAGATATAGGTGTCGATAGGCATTTCAGATATAGGTGTCGATAGGCATTTCAGATATAGGTGTCGATAGGCCTTTCAGATATAGGTGTCGATAGGCATTTCAGATATAGGTGTCGATAGGCATTTCAGATATAGGTGTCGATAGGCATTTCAGATATAGGTGTCGATAGGCATTTCAGATATAGGTGCCGATAGGCATTTCAGATATAGTTGCCGATTGGCATTTTAAAAATAGGTGCCGATAGGCATTTCAGATATAGAAGCCGATAGGCATTTCAAATATAGGTGCCGATAGGCATTCCAGATATGGTTGCCGATAGGCATTTAAAATATAGGTGCTGATAGGCATTTCAGATGTAGTTTCCGATAGGCATTTCAAAAATAGGTGTCGATAGGCATTTCAGATATAGGTGTCGATAGGCATTTCAGATATAGGTGTCGATAGGCATTTCAGATATAGGTGTCGATAGGCATTTCAGATATAGGTGTCGTTAGGCATTTCAGATATAGGTCTCGATAGGCATTTCAGATATAGGTGTCGATAGGCATTTCAGATATAGGTGTCGATAGGCATTTCAGATATAGGTGCCGATAGGCATTTCAGATATAGTTGCCGATTAGCATTTTAAAAATAGGTGCCGATAGGCATTTCAGATATAGAAGCCAATAGGCATTTCAAATATAGGTGCCGATAGGCATTCCAGATATGGTTGCCGATAGGCATTTCAAATATAGGTGCAGATAGGCATTTCAGATGTAGTTTCCGATAGGCATTTCAAAAATAGGTGTCGATAGGCATTTCAGATATAGGTGTCGATAGGCATTTCAGATATAGGTGTCGATAGGCATTTCAGATATAGGTGTCGATAGGCATTTCAGATATAGGTGCCGATAGGCATTTCAGATATAGTTGCCGATTGGCATTTTAAAAATAGGGGCCGATAGGTATTTCAGATATAGAAGCCGACAGGCATTTCAAATATAGGTGCCGATAGGCATTTTAGATATGGTTGCCGATAGGCATTTCAAATATAGGTGCTGATAGGCATTTCAGATGTAGTTTCCGATAGGCATTTCAAAAATAGGTGTCGATAGGCATTTCAGATATAGGTGTCGATAGGCATTTCAGATATAGGTGTCGATAGGCATTTCAGATATAGGTGTCGATAGGCATTTCAGATATAGGTGTCGATAGGCATTTCAGATATAGGTGTCGATAGGCATTTCAGATATAGGTGTCGATAGGCATTTCAGATATAGGTGTCGATAGGCATTTCAGATATAGGTGTCGATAGGCATTTCAGATATAGGTGCCGATAGGCATTTCAGATATAGTTGCCGATTGGCATTTTTAATATAGGTGCCGATAGGCATTTCAGATATAGAAGCCGATAGGCATTTCAAATATAGGTGCCGATAGGCATTCCAGATATGGTTGCCGATAGGCATTTCAAATATAGGTGCTGATAGGCATTTCAGATGTAGTTTCCGATAGGCATTTCAAAAATAGGTGTCGATAGGCATTTGAGATATAGGTGTCGATAGGCATTTCAGATATAGGTGTCGAATGGCATTTCAGTTATAGGTGTCGATAGGCATTTCAGATATAGGTGCCGATAGGCATTTCAGATATAGTTGCCGATTGGCATTTTAAAAATAGGTGCCGATAGGCATTTCAGATATAAAAGCCGATAGGCATTTCAAATATAGGTGCCGATAGGCATTCCAGATATGGTTGCCGATAGGCATTTCAAATATAGGTGCTGATAGGCATTTCAGATGTAGTTTCCGATAGGCATTTCAAAAATAGGTGTTGATAGGCATTTCAGATATAGGTGTCGATAGGCATTTCAGATATAGGTGTCGATAGGCATTTCAGATATAGGTGTCGATAGGCATTTCAGATATAGGTGTCGATAGGCATTTCAGATATAGGTGTCGATAGGCATTTCAGATATAGGTGCCGATAGGCATTTCAGATATAGTTGCCGATTGGCATTTTAAAAATAGGTGCCGATAGGCATTTCAGATATAGGAGCCGATAGGCATTTCAAATATAGGTGCCGATAGGCATTCCAGATATGGTTGCCGATAGGCATTTCAAATATAGGTGCTGATAGGCATTTCAGATGTAGTTTCCGTTAGGCATTTCAAAAATAGGTGTCGATAGGCATTTCAGATATAGGTGTCGATAGGCATTTCAGATATAGGTGTCGATAGGCATTTCAGATATAGGTGTCGATAGGCATTTCAGATATAGGTGTCGATAGGCATTTCAGATATAGGTGTCGATAGGCATTTCAGATATAGGTGTCGATAGGCATTTCAGATATAGGTGTCGATAGGCATTTCAGATATAGGTGTCGATAGGCATTTCAGATATAGGTGCCGATAGGCATTTCACATATAGTTGCCGATTGGCATTTTAAAAATAGGTGCCCATAGGCATTTCAGATATAGAAGCCGATAGGCATTTCAAATATAGGTGCCGATAGGCATTCCAGATATGGTTGCCGATAGGCATTTCAAATATAGGTGCTGATAGGCATTTCAGATGTAGTTTCCGATAGGCATTTCAAAAATAGGTGCCGATAGGCATTTCAGATATAGGTGCTGATAGGCATTTCAGATATAGTTGCCGATTGGCATTTTAAAAATAGGTGCCGATAGGCATTTCAGATATAGAAGCCGATAGGCATTTTAAATATAGGTGCCGATAGGCATTCCAGATATGGTTTCCGATAGGCATTTCAAAAATTGGTGCCGATAGGCATTTCAGATATAGTTGCCGATAGGCATTTCAGATATAGGAGCCGATAGGCATTTCAGATATGGTTGCCGATTGGCATTTTAAAAATAGGTGCCGATAGGCATTTCAAATATAGAAGCCGATAGGTATTTCAAATATAGGTGTCGATAGGCATTTCAGATATGGTTGCCGATAGGCATTTCAAATATTGGTGCTGATAGGCATTTCAGATGTAGTTTTCGATAATCATTTCAAAAATAGGTGCCAATAGGCATTTCAGATATAGGTGCCGATAGGCATTACAGATATAGTTGCCGATTGGCATTTTAAAAATAGGTGCCGATAGGCATTTCAGATATAGAAGCCGATAGGCATTTCAAATACAGGTGCCGATAGACATTCCAGATATGGTTGCCGATAGGCATTTCAAATATAGGTGCTGATAGGCATTCCATATGTAGTTTCCGATAGGCATTTCAAAAATTGGTGCCGATAGGCACTTCAGATATAGGTGCCGATAGGCATTTCAGATATAGAAGCCGATAGGTATTTAAAATATAGGTGCCGATAGGCATTTCAGATATAGAAGTTGATAGGCATTTCAAATATAGGTGCCGATAGGCATTCCAGATATGGTTGCCGATAGGCATTTCAAATATAGGTGCTGATAGGCATTTCAGATGTAGTTTCCGATAGGCATTTCAAAGATTGGTGCCGATAGGCATTTCAGATATAGGTGCCGATAGGCATTTCAGATATAGTTGCCGATTAGGATTTTAAAAATGGGTGCCGATAGGCATTTCAGATATAGAAGCCGATAGGTATTTCAAATATAGGTGTCGATAGGCATTTCAGATATGGTTGCCGATAGACATTTCAAATATAGGTGCTGATAGGCATTTCAGATGTAGTTTCCGTTGCGCATTTCAAAAATAGGTGCCGATAGGCATTTCAGATATAGGTGCCGATAGGCATTTCAGATATAGTTGACGATTGGCATTTTAAAAATAGGTGTCGATAGGCATTTCAGATATAGAAGCCGATAGGCATTTCAAATATAGGTGCTGATAGGCATTCCAAATATGGTTGCCGATAGGCATTTTAAATATAGGTGCTGATAGGCATTCCATATGTAGTTTCCGATAGGCATTTCAAAAATTAGTGCCGATAGGCACTTCAGATATAGGTGCCGATAGGCATTTCAGATATAGAAGCCGGTAGGTATTTAAAATATAGGTGCCGATAGGCATTTCAGATATAGAAGTTGATAGGCATTTAAAATATAGGTGCCGATAGGCATTCCAGATATGGTTGCTGATAGGCATTTCAAATATAGGTGCTGATAGGCATTTCAGATGTAGTTTCCGATAGGCATTTCAAAAAGAGGTGCCGATAGGCATTTCAGATATAGATGCCGATAGGCTTTTCAGATATAGTTGCCAATTGGCATTATAAAAAAAGGTGCCGATAGGCATTTCAGATATAGAAGCCGATAGGTATTTCAAATATAGGTGTCGATAGGCATTTCAGATATGGTTGCCGATAGGCATGTCAAATATAGGTGCTGATAGGCATTTCAGATATAGTTGCCGAATTTGCATTTTAAAAATAGGTGCCGATAGGCATTTCAGATATAGGTGCCGATAGGCATTTCAGATATAGTTGCCGATTGGCATTATAAAAAAAGGTGCCGTTAGGTATTTCAGATATAGAAACCGATAGGCATTTCAAATATAAGTGCCGACAGGCATTCCAGAGATGGTTGCCGATAGGCATTTCAAATATAGGTGCTGATAGACATTTCAAATGTAGTTTCCGATAGGCATTTCAAAAATAGGTGCCGATAGGCATTTCAGATATAGGTGCCGATAGGCATTTCAGATATAGTTGCCGATAGGCATTTCAGATATAGTTGCCAATTGGCATTTTAAAAATAGGTGCCGATAAGCATTTCAGATATAGAAGCCGATAGGCATTTCAAATATATGTGCTGATAGGCATTTCAGATGTAGTTTCCGATAGGCATTTCAAAAAAAGGTGCTGATAGGCATTTCAGATATAGGTGCCGATAGGCATTTCAGATATAGTTGCCAATTGGCATTTTAAAAATAGGTGCCGATAAGCATTTCAGATATAGAAGCCGATTGGCAATTCAAATATAGGTGGCGATAGGCATTCCAGATATGGTTGCCGATAGGCATTTCAAATATAGGTGCTGATAGGCATTTTAGATGTAGTTTCCGATAGGCATTTCAAAAATTGATGCCGATAGACATTTAAGATATAGGTGCCGATAGGCATTTCAGATATAGTTGCCGATTGGCATTTTAAAAATAGGTGCTGATAGGCATTTCAGATATAGAAGCCGATAGGCATTTCAAATATAGGTGCCGATAGGCATTCCAGATATGGTTGCCGATAGGCATTTCAAATATAGGTGCTGATAGGCATTTCAGATGTAGTTTCCGATAGGCATTTCAAAAATAGGTGTCGATAGGCATTTCAGATATAGGTGTCCATAGGCATTTCAGATATATGTGTCGATAGCCATTTCAGATATAGGTGTCGATAGGCATTTCAGATGTAGGTGTCGATAGGCATTTCAGATATAGGTGTCGATAGGCATTTCAGATATAGGTGTCGATAGGCATTTCAGATATAGGTGTCGATAGGCATTTCAGATATAGGTGCCGATAGGCATTTCAGATATAGTTGCCGATTGGCATTTTAAAAATAGGTGCCGATAGGCATTTCAGATATAGAAGCCGATAGGCATTTCAAATATAGGTGCCGATAGGCATTCCAGATATGGTTGCCGATAGGCATTTCAAATATAGGTGCTGATAGGCATTTCAGATGTAGTTTCCGATAGGCATTTCAAAAATAGGTGTCGATAGGCATTTCAGATATAGGTGTCGATAGGCATTTCAGATATAGGTGTCGATAGGCATTTCAGTTATAGGTGTCGATAGGCATTTCAGATATAGGTGTCGATAGGCATTTCAGATATAGGTGTCGATAGGCATTTCAGATATAAGTGTCGATAGGCATTTCAGATATAGGTGTCGATAGGCATTTCAGATATAGGTGTCGATAGGCATTTCAGATATAGGTGGCGATAGGCATTTCAGATATATTTGTTGATTGGCATTTTAAAAATAGGTGCCGATAGGCATTTCAGATATAGAAGCCGATAGGCATTTCAAATATAGGTGCCGATAGGCATTCCAGATATGGTTGCCGATAGGCATTTCAAATATAGGTGCTGATAGGCATTTCAGATGTAGTTTCCGATAGGCATTTCAAAAATAGGTGTCGATAGGCATTTCAGATATAGGTGTCGATAGGCATTTCAAATATAGGTGTCGATAGGCATTTCAGATACAGGTGTCGATAGGCATTTCAGATATAGGTGTCGATAGACATTTCAGATATAGGTGTCGATAGGCATTTCAGATATAGGTGTCGATAGGCATTTCAGATATAGGTGTCGATAGGCATTTCAGATATGGTTGCCGATAGGCATTTCAAATATAGGTGCTGATAGGCATTTCAGATGTAGTTTCCGATAGGCATTTCAAAAATAGGTGTCGATAGGCATTTCAGATATAGGTGTCGATAGGCATTTCAGATATAGGTGTCGACAGGCATTTCAGATATAGGTGTCGATAGGCATTTCAGATATAGGTGTCGATAGGCATTTCAGATATAGGTGTCGATAGGCATTTCAGATATAAGTGTCGATAGGCATTTCAGATATAGGTGTCGATAGGCATTTCAGATATAGGTGTCGATAGGCATTTCAGATATAGGTGGCGATAGGCATTTCAGATATATTTGTTGATTGGCATTTTAAAAATAGGTGCCGATAGGCATTTCAGATATAGAAGCCGATAGGCATTTCAAATATAGGTGCCGATAGGCATTCCAGATATGGTTGCTGATAGGCATTTCAAATATAGGTGCTGATAGGCATTTCAGATGTAGTTTCCGATAGGCATTTCAAAAATAGGTGTCGATAGGCATTTCAGATATAGGTGTCGATAGGCATTTCAGATATAGGTGTCGATAGGCATTTCAGATATAGGTGTCGATAGGCATTTCAGATATAGGTGTCGATAGGCATTTCAGATATAGGTGTCGATAGGCATTTCAGATATAGGTGTCGATAGGCATTTCAGATATAGGTGCCGACAGGCATTTCAGATATAGTTGCCGATTGGCATTTTAAAAATAGGTGCCGATAGGCATTTCAGATATAGAAGCCGATAGGCATTTCGAATATAGGTGCCGAGAGGCATTCCAGATATGGTTGCCGATAGGCATTTCAAATATAGGTGCTGATAGGCATTTCAGATGTAGTTTCCGATAGGCATTTCAAAAATAGGTGTCGATAGGCATTTCAAAAATAGGTGTCGATAGGCATTTCAGATATAGGTGTCGATAGGCATTACAGATATAGGTGTCGATAGGCATTTCAGATATAGGTGTCGATAGGCATTTCAGATATAGGTGTCGATAGGCATTTCAGATAAAGGTGTCGATAGGCATTTCAGATATAGGTGTCGATAGGCATTTCAGATATAGGTGTCGATAGGCATTTCAGATATAGGTGCCGATAGGCATTTCAAAAATAGGTGCCGATGGGCATTTCAGATATAGGTGCCGATAGGCATTTCAGATATAGAAGCCGATAGGCATTTCAAATATAGGTGCCGATAGGCATTCCAGATATGGTTGCCGATAGACATTTCAGATATAGGTGCTGATAGGCATTTCAGATGTAGTTTCCGATAGGCATTTCAAAAATAGGTGTCGATAGGCATTTCAGATATAGGTGTCGATAGGCATTTCAGATATAGGTGTCGATAGGCATTTCAGATATAGGTGTCAATAGGCATTTCAGATATAGGTGTCGATAGGCATTTCAGATATAGGTGTCGATAGGCATTTCAGATATAGGTGTCGATAGGCATTTCAGATATAGGTGTCGATGGGCATTTCAGATATAGATGTCGATAGGCATTTCAGATATAGTTGCCGATTGGCATTTTAAAAATAGGTGCCGATAGGCATTTCAGATATAGAAGCCGATAGGCATTTCAAATATAGGTGCCGATAGGCATTCCAGATATGGTTGCCGATAGGCATTTCAAATATAGGTGCTGATAGGCATTTCAGATGTAGTTTCCGATAGGCATTTCAAAAATAGGTGTCGATAGGCATTTCAGATATAGGTGTCGATAGGCATTTCAGATATAGGTGTCGATAGGCATTTCAGATATAGGTGTCGATAGGCATTTCAGATATAGGTGTCGATAGGCATTTCAGATATAGGTGTCGATAGGCATTTCGGATATAGGTGTCGATAGGCATTTCAGATATAGGTGTCGATAGGCATTTCAGATATAGGTGCCGATAGGCATTTCAGATATAGTTGCCGATTGGCATTTTAAAAATAGGTGCCGATAGGCATTTCAGATATAGAAGCCGACAGGCATTTCAAATATAGGTGCCGATAGGCATTCCAGATATGGTTGCCGATAGGCATTTTAAATATAGGTGCTGATAGGCATTTCAGATGTAGTTTCCGATAGGTATTTCAAAAATAGGTGTCGATAGGCATTTCAGATATAGGTGTCGATAGGCATTTCAGATATAGGTGTCGATAGGCATTTCAGATATAGGTGTCGATAGGCATTTCAGATATAGGTGTCGATAGGCATTTCAGATATAGGTGTCGATAGGCATTTCAGATATAGGTGTCGATAGGCATTTCAGATATAGGTGTCGATAGGCATTTCAGATATAGGTGCCGATAGGCATTTCAGATATAGTTGCCGATTGGCATTTTAAAAATAGGTGCCGATAGGCATTTCAGATATAGAAGCCGATAGGCATTTCAAATATAGGTGCCGATAGGCATTCCAGATATGGTTGCCGATAGGCATTTCAAATATAGGTGCTGATAGGCATTTCAGATGTAGTTTCCGATAGGCATTTCAAAAATAGGTGTCGATAGGCATTTCAGATATAGGTGTCGATAGGCATTTCAGATATAGGTGTCGATAGGCATTTCAGATATAGGTGTCGATAGGCATTTCAGATATAGGTGACGATAGGCATTTCAGATATATTTGTCGATAGGCATTTCAGATATAGGTGTCGATAGGCATTTCAGATATAGGTGTCGATAGGCATTTCAGATATAGGTGCCGATAGGCATTTCAGTTATAGTTGCCGATTGGCATTTTAAAAATAGGTGCCGAAAGGCATTTCAGATATAGAAGCCGATAGGCATTTCAAATAAGGGTGCCGATAGGCATTCCAGATATGGTTGCCGATAGGCATTTCAAATATAGGTGCTGATAGGCATTTCAGATGTAATTTCCGATAGGCATTTCAAAAATAGGTGTCGATAGGCATTTCAGATATAGGTTTCTAAAGGCATTTCAGATATAGGTGTCGATAGGCATTTCAGATATAGGTGTCGATAGGCATTTCAGATATAGGCGTCGATAGGCATTTCAGATATAGGTGTCGATAGGCATTTCAGATATAGGTGTCGATAGGCATTTCAGATATAGGTGTCGATAGGCATTTCAGATATAGGTGTCAATAGGCATTTCAGATATAGGTGCCGATAGGCATTTCAGATATAGTTGCCGATTGGCATTTTAAAAATAGGTGCCGATAGGCATTTCAGATATAGAAGCCGATAGGCATTTCAAATATAGGTGCCGATAGGCATTCCAGATATGGTTGCCGATAGGCATTTCAAATATAGGTGCTGATAGGCATTTCAGATGTAGTTTCCGATAGGCATTTCAAAAATAGGTGTCGATAGGCATTTCAGATATAGGTGTCGATAGGCATTTCAGATATAGGTGTCGATAGGCATTTCAGATATAGGTGTCGATAGGCATTTCAGATATAGGTGTCGATAGGCATTTCAGATATAGGAGTCGATAGGCATTTCAGATATAGGTGTCGATAGGCATTTCAGATATAGGTGTCGATAGGCATTTCAGATATAGGTGCCGATAGGCATTTCAGATATAGTTGCCGATTGGCATTTTAAAAATAGGTGCCGATAGGCATTTCAGATATAGAAGATGATAGGCATTTCAAATATAGGTGCCGATAGGCATTCCAGATATGGTTGCCGATAGGCATTTCAAATATAGGTGCTGATAGGCATTTCAGATGTAGTTTCCGATAGGCATTTCAAAAATAGGTGTCGATAGGCATTTCAGATATAGGTGTCGATAGGCATTTCAGATATAGGTGTCGATAGGCATTTCAGATATAGGTGTCGATAGGCATTTCAGATATAGGTGTCGATAGGCATTTCAGATATAGGTGTCGATAGGCATTTCAGATATAGGTGTCGATAGGCATTTCAGATATAGGTGTCGATAGGCATTTCAGATGTAGGTGTCGATAGGCATTTCAGATATAGGTGCCGATAGGCATTTCAGATATAGTTGCCGATTGGCATTTTAAAAATAGGTGCCGATAGGCATTTAAGATATAGAAGCCGATAGGCATTTCAAATATAGGTGCCGATAGGCATTCCAGATATGGTTGCCGATAGGCATTTCAAATATAGGTGCTGATAGGCATTTCAGATGTAGTTTCCGATAGGCATTTCAAAAATAGGTGTCGATAGGCATTTCAGATATAGGTGTCGATAGGCATTTCAGATATAGGTGTCGATAGGCATTTCAGATATAGGTAGGCATTTCAGATATAGGTGTCGATAGGCATTTCAGATATAGGTGTCGATAGGCATTTCAGATATAGGTGCCGATAGGCATTTCAGATATAGATGCCGATTGGCATTTTAAAAATATGTGCCGATAGGCATTTCAGATATAGAAGTCGATAGGCATTTCAAATATAGGTGCCGATAGGCATTCCAGATATAGTTGCCGATTGGCATTTTAAAAATAGGTGCCGATAGGCATTTAAGATATAGAAGCCGATAGGCATTTCAAATATAGGTGCTGATAGGCATTTCAGATGTAGTTTCCGATAGGCATTTCAAAAATAGGTGTCGATAGGCATTTCAGATATAGGTGTCGATAGGCATTTCAGATATAGGTGTCGATAGGCATTTCAGATGTAGGTGTCGATAGGCATTTCAGATATAGGTGCCGATAGGCATTTCAGATATAGTTGCCGATTGGCATTTTAAAAATAGGTGCCGATAGGCATTTAAGATATAGAAGCCGATAGGCATTTCAAATATAGGTGCTGATAGGCATTTCAGATGTAGTTTCCGATAGGCATTTCAAAAATAGGTGTCGATAGGCATTTCAGATATAGGTGTCGATAGGCATTTCAGATATAGGTGTCGATAGGCATTTCAGATATAGGTGTCGATAGGCATTTCAGATATAGGTGTCGATAGGCATTTCAGATATAGGTGTCGATAGGCATTTCAGATATAGGTGTCGATAGGCATTTCAGATATAGGTGTCGATAGGCATTTCAGATATAGGTGTCGATAGGCATTTTAAATATAGGTGTCGATAGGCATTTCAGATATAGGTGTCGATAGGCATTTCAGATATAGGTGCCGATAGGCATTTCAGATATAGTTGCCGATTGGCATTTTAAAAACAGGTGCCGATAGGCATTTCAGATATAGAAGCCGATAGGCATTTCAAATATAGGTGCCGATAGGCATTCCAGATATGGTTGCCGATAGGCATTTCAAATATAGGTGCTGATAGGCATTTCAGATGTAGTTTCCGATAGGCATTTCAAAAATAGGTGTCGATAGGCATTTCAGATATAGGTGTCGATAGGCATTTCAGATATAGGTGTCGATAGGCATTTCAGATATAGGTGTCAATAGGCATTTCAGATATAGGTGTCGATAGGCATTTCAGATATAGGTGTCGATAGGCATTTCAGATATAGGTGTCGATAGGCATTTCAGATATAGGTGTCGATAGGCATTTCAGATATAGATGTCGATAGGCATTTCAGATATAGTTGCCGATTGGCATTTTAAAAATAGGTGCCGATAGGCATTTCAGATATAGAAGCCGATAGGCATTTCAAATATAGGTGCCGATAGGCATTCCAGATATGGTTGCCGATAGGCATTTCAAATATAGGTGCTGATAGGCATTTCAGATGTAGTTTCCGATAGGCATTTCAAAAATAGGTGTCGATAGGCATTTCAGATATAGGTTTAGATAGGCATTTCAGATATAGGTGTCGATATGCATTTCAGATATAGGTGTCGATAGGCATTTCGGATATAGGTGTCGATAGGCATTTCAGATATAGGTGTCGATAGGCATTTCAGATATAGGTGCCGATAGGCATTTCAGATATAGTTGCCGATTGGCATTTTAAAAATAGGTGCCGATAGGCATTTCAGATATAGAAGCCGACAGGCATTTCAAATATGGGTGCCGATAGGCATTCCAGATATGGTTGCCGATAGGCATTTCAAATATAGGTGCTGATAGGCATTTCAGATGTAATTTCCGATAGGCATTTCAAAAATAGGTGTCGATAGGCATTTCAGATATAGGTTTCTAAAGGCATTTCAGATATAGGTGTCGATAGGCATTTCAGATATAGGTGTCGATAGGCATTTCAGATATAGGCGTCGATAGGCATTTCAGATATAGGTGTCGATAGGCATTTCAGATATAGGTGTCGATAGGCATTTCAGATATAGGTGTCGATAGGCATTTCAGATATAGGTGTCAATAGGCATTTCAGATATAGGTGCCGATAGGCATTTCAGATATAGTTGGCGATTGGCATTTTAAAAATAGGTGCCGATAGGCATTTCAGATATAGAAGCCGATAGGCATTTCAAATATAGGTGCCGATAGGCATTCCAGATATGGTTGCCGATAGGCATTTCAAATATAGGTGCTGATAGGCATTTCAGATGTAGTTTCCGATAGGCATTTCAAAAATAGGTGCCGAAAGGCATTTCAGATATAGAAGCCGATAGGCATTTCAAATATGGGTGCCGATAGGCATTCCAGATATGGTTGCCGATAGGCATTTCAAATATAGGTGCTGATAGGCATTTCAGATGTAATTTCCGATAGGCATTTCAAAAATAGGTGTCGATAGGCATTTCAGATATAGGTTTCTAAAGGCATTTCAGATATAGGTGTCGATAGGCATTTCAGATATAGGTGTCGATAGGCATTTCAGATATAGGCGTCGATAGGCATTTCAGATATAGGTGTCGATAGGCATTTCAGATATAGGTGTCGATAGGCATTTCAGATATAGGTGTCGATAGGCATTTCAGATATAGGTGTCAATAGGCATTTCAGATATAGGTGCCGATAGGCATTTCAGATATAGTTGGCGATTGGCATTTTAAAAATAGGTGCCGATAGGCATTTCAGATATAGAAGCCGATAGGCATTTCAAATATAGGTGCCGATAGGCATTCCAGATATGGTTGCCGATAGGCATTTCAAATATAGGTGCTGATAGGCATTTCAGATGTAGTTTCCGATAGGCATTTCAAAAATAGGTGTCGATAGGCATTTCAGATATAGGTGTCGATAGGCATTTCAGATATAGGTGTCGATAGGCATTTCAGATATAGGTGTCGATAGGCATTTCAGATATAGGTGTCGATAGGCATTTCAGATATAGGAGTCGATAGGCATTTCAGATATAGGTGTCGATAGGCATTTCAGATATAGGTGTCGATAGGCATTTCAGATATAGGTGCCGATAGGCATTTCAGATATAGTTGCCGATTGGCATTTTAAAAATAGGTGCCGATAGGCATTTCAGATATAGAAGATGATAGGCATTTCAAATATAGGTGCCGATAGGCATTCCAGATATGGTTGCCGATAGGCATTTCAAATATAGGTGCTGATAGGCATTTCAGATGTAGTTTCCGATAGGCATTTCAAAAATAGGTGTCGATAGGCATTTCAGATATAGGTGTCGATAGGCATTTCAGATATAGGTGTCGATAGGCATTTCAGATATAGGTGTCGATAGGCATTTCAGATATAGGTGTCGATAGGCATTTCAGATATAGGTGTCGATAGGCATTTCAGATATAGGTGTCGATAGGCATTTCAGATATAGGTGTCGATAGGCATTTCAGATGTAGGTGTCGATAGGCATTTCAGATATAGGTGCCGATAGGCATTTCAGATATAGTTGCCGATTGGCATTTTAAAAATAGGTGCCGATAGGCATTTCAGATATAGAAGCCGATAGGCATTTCAAATATAGGTGCCGATAGGCATTCCAGATATGGTTGCCGATAGGCATTTCAAATATAGGTGCTGATAGGCATTTGTAGATGTAGTTTCCGATAGGCATTTCAAAAATAGGTGTCGATAGGCATTTCAGATATAGGTGTCGATAGGCATTTCAGATATAGGTGTCGATAGGCATTTCAGATATAGGTGTCGATAGGCATTTCAGATATAGGTGTCGATAGGCATTTCAGATATAGGTGTCGATAGGCATTTCAGATATAGGTGCCGATAGGCATTTCAGATATAGATGCCGATTGGCATTTTAAAAATAGGTGCCGATAGGCATTTCAGATATAGAAGTCGATAGGCATTTCAAATATAGGTGCCGATAGGCATTCCAGATATGGTTGCCGATAGGCATTTCAAATATAGGTGCTGATAGGCATTTCAGATGTAGTTTCCGATAGGCATTTCAAAAATAGGTGTCGATAGGCATTTCAGATATAGGTGTCGATAGGCATTTCAGATATAGGTGTCGATAGGCATTTCAGATATAGGTGTCGATAGGCATTTCAGATATAGGTGTCGATAGGCATTTCAGATATAGGTGTCGATAGGCATTTTAGATATAGGTGTCGATAGGCATTTCAGATATAGGTGTCGATAGGCATTTCAGATATAGGTGCCGATAGGCATTTCAGATATAGTTGCCGATTGGCATTTTAAAAACAGGTGCCGATAGGCATTTCAGATATAGAAGCCGATAGGCATTTCAAATATAGGTGCCGATAGGCATTCCAGATATGGTTGCCGATAGGCATTTCAAATATAGGTGCTGATAGGCATTTCAGATGTAGTTTCCGATAGGCATTTCAAAAATAGGTGTCGATAGGCATTTCAGATATAGGTGTCGATAGGCATTTCAGATATAGGTGTCGATAGGCATTTCAGATATAGGTGTCGATAGGCATTTCAGATATAGGTGTCGATAGGCATTTCAGATATAGGTGTCGATAGGCATTTCAGATATAGGTGCCGATAGGCATTTCAGATATAGTTGCCGATTGGCATTTCAAAAATAGGTGCCGATAGGCATTTCAGATATAGAAGTCGATAGGCATTTCAAATATAGGTGCCGATAGGCATTCCAGATATGGTTGCCGATAGGCATTTCAAATATATGTGCTGATAGGCATTTCAGATGTAGTTTCCGATAGGCATTTCAAAAATAGGTGTCGATAGGCATTTCAGATATAGGTGTCGATAGGCATTTCAGATATAGGTGTCGATAGGCATTTCAGATATAGGTGTCGATAGGCATTTCAGATATAGGTGTCGATAGGCATTTCAGATATAGGTGTCGATAGGCATTTCAGATATAGGTGTCGATAGGCATTTCAGATATAGGTGTCGATAGGCATTTCAGATATAGGTGCCGATAGGCATTTCAGATATAGTTGCCGATTGGCATTTTAAAAATAGGTGCCGATAGGCATTTCAGATATAGAAGCCGATAGGCATTTCAAATATAGGTGCCGACAGGCATTCCATATATGGTTGCCGATAGGCATTTCAAATATAGGTGCTGATAGGCATTTCAGATGTAGTTTCCGATAGGCATTTCAAAAATAGGTGTCGATAGGCATTTCAGATATAGGTGTCGATAGGCATTTCAGATATAGGTGTCGATAGGCATTTCAGATATAGGTGTCGATAGGCATTTCAGATATAGGTGTCGATAGGCATTTCAGATATAGGTGTCGATAGGCATTTCAGATATAGATGTCGATAGGCATTTCAGATATAGGTGTCGATAGGCATTTCAGATATAGGTGTCGATAGGCATTTCAGATATAGGTGCCGATAGGCATTTCAGATATAGTTGCCGATTGGCATTTTAAAAATAGGTGCCGATAGGCATTTCAGATATAGAAGCCGATAGGCATTTCAAATATAGGTGCCGATAGGCATTCCAGATATGGTTGCCGATAGGCATTTCAAATATAGGTGCTGATAGGCATTTCAGATGTAGTTTCTGATAGGCATTTCAAAAATAGGTGTCGATAGGCATTTCAGATATAGGTGTCGATAGGCATTTCAGATATAGGTGTCGATAGGCATTTCAGATATAGGTGTCGATAGGCATTTCAGATATAGGTGTCGATAGGCATTTCAGATATAGGTGTCGATAGGCATTTCAGATATAAGTGTCGATAGGCATTTCAGATATAGGTGCCGATAGGCATTTCAGATATAGTTGCCGATTGGCATTTCAGATATAGTTGCCGATTGGCATTTTAAAAATAGGTGCCAATAGGCATTTCAGATATAGAAGCCGATAGGCATTTCAAATATAGGTGCCGATAGGCAATCCAGATATGGTTGCCGATAGGCATTTCAAATATAGGTGCTGATAGGCATTTCAGATGTAGTTTCCGATAGGCATTTCAAAAATAGGTGTCGATAGGCATTTCAGATATAGGTGTCGATAGGCATTTCAGATATAGGTGTCGATAGGCATTTCAGATATAGGTGTCGATAGGCATTTCAGATATAGGTGTCGATAGGCATTTCAGATATAGGTGTCGATAGGCATTTCAGATATAGGTGTCGATAGGCATTTCAGATATAGGTGTCGATAGGCATTTCAGATATAGGTTTTGATAGGCATTTCAGATATAGGTGTCGATAGGTATTTAGGATATAGGTGTCGATAGGCATTTCAGATATAGGTGCCGATAGGCATTTCAGATATAGGTGTCGATAGGCATTTCAGATATAGGTGCCAATAGGCATTTTAGATATAGTTGCCGATTGGCATTTTAAAAATAGGTGGCGATAGGCATTTCAGATATAGAAGCCGATAGGCATTTCAAATATAGGTGCCGATAGGCATTCCAGATATGGTTGCCGATAGGCATTTCAAATATAGGTGCTGATAGGCATTTCAGATGTAGTTTCCGATAGGCATTTCAAAAATAGGTGTCGATAGGCATTTCAGATATAGGTGTCGATAGGCATTTCAGATATAGGTGTCGATAGGCATTTCAGATATAGGTGTCGATAGGCATTTCAGATATAGGTGTCGATAGGCATTTCAGATATAGGTGCCGATAGGCATTTCAGATATAGTTGCCGATTTGCATTTTAAAAATAGGTGCCGATAGGCATTTCAGATATAGAAGCCAATAGGCATTTCAAATATAGGTGCCGATAGGCATTCCAGATATGGTTGCCGATAGGCATTTCAAATATAGGTGCTGATAGGCATTTCAGATGTAGTTTCCGATAGGCATTTCAAAAATAGGTGTCGATAGGCATTTCAGATATAGGTGTCGATAGGCATTTCAGATATAGGTGTCGATAGGCATTTCAGATATAGGTGTCGATAGGCATTTCAGATATAGGTGTCGATAGGCATTTCAGATATAGGTGTCGATAGGCATTTCAGATATAGGTGCCGATAGGCATTTCAGATATAGATGCCGATTGGCATTTTAAAAATAGGTGCCGATAGGCATTTCAGATATAGAAGTCGATAGGCATTTCAAATATAGGTGCCGATAGGCATTCCAGATATGGTTGCCGATAGGCATTTCAAATATAGGTGCTGATAGGCATTTCAGATGTAGTTTCCGATAGGCATTTCAAAAATAGGTGTCGATAGGCATTTCAGATATAGGTGTCGATAGGCATTTCAGATATAGGTGTCGATAGGCATTTCAGATATAGGTGTCGATAGGCATTTCAGATATAGGTGTCGATAGGCATTTCAGATATAGGTGTCGATAGGCACTTCAGATATAGGTGTCGATAGGCATTTCAGATATAGGTGTCGATAGGCATTTCAGATATAGGTGTCGATAGGCATTTTAGATATAGGTGTCGATAGGCATTTCAGATATAGGTGTCGATAGGCATTTCAGATATAGGTGCCGATAGGCATTTCAGATATAGTTGCCGATTGGCATTTTAAAAACAGGTGCCGATAGGCATTTCAGATATAGAAGCCGATAGGCATTTCAAATATAGGTGCCGATAGGCATTCCAGATATGGTTGCCGATAGGCATTTCAAATATAGGTGCTGATAGGCATTTCAGATGTAGTTTCCGATAGGCATTTCAAAAATAGGTGTCGATAGGCATTTCAGATATAGGTGTCGATAGGCATTTCAGATATAGGTGTCGATAGGCATTTCAGATATAGGTGTCAATAGGCATTTCAGATATAGGTGTCGATAGGCATTTCAGATATAGGTGTCGATAGGCATTTCAGATATAGGTGTCGATAGGCATTTCAGATATAGGTGTCGATAGGCATTTCAGATATAGATGTCGATAGGCATTTCAGATATAGTTGCCGATTGGCATTTTAAAAATAGGTGCCGATAGGCATTTCAGATATAGAAGCCGATAGGCATTTCAAATATAGGTGCCGATAGGCATTCCAGATATGGTTGCCGATAGGCATTTCAAATATAGGTGCTGATAGGCATTTCAGATGTAGTTTCCGATAGGCATTTCAAAAATAGGTGTCGATAGGCATTTCAGATATAGGTGTCGATAGGCATTTCAGATATAGGTGTCGATATGCATTTCAGATATAGGTGTCGATAGGCATTTCGGATATAGGTGTCGATAGGCATTTCAGATATAGGTGTCGATAGGCATTTCAGATATAGGTGCCGATAGGCATTTCAGATATAGTTGCCGATTGGCATTTTAAAAATAGGTGCCGATAGGCATTTCAGATATAGAAGCCGACAGGCATTTCAAATATAGGTGCCGATAGGCATTCCAGATATGGTTGCCGATAGGCATTTTAAATATAGGTGCTGATAGGCATTTCAGATGTAGTTTCCGATAGGTATTTCAAAAATAGGTGTCGATAGGCATTTCAGATATAGGTGTCGATAGGCATTTCAGATATAGGTGTCGATAGGCATTTCAGATATAGGTGTCGATAGGCATTTCAGATATAGGTGTCGATAGGCATTTCAGATATAGGTGTCGATAGGCATTTCAGATATAGGTGTCGATAGGCATTTCAGATATAGGTGTCGATAGGCATTTCAGATATAGGTGCCGATAGGCATTTCAGATATAGTTGCCGATTGGCATTTTAAAAATAGGTGCCGATAGGCATTTCAGATATAGAAGCCGATAGGCATTTCAAATATAGGTGCCGATAGGCATTCCAGATATGGTTGCCGATAGGCATTTCAAATATAGGTGCTGATAGGCATTTCAGATGTAGTTTCCGATAGGCATTTCAAAAATAGGTGTCGATAGGCATTTCAGATATAGGTGTCGATAGGCATTTCAGATATAGGTGTCGATAGGCATTTCAAATATAGGTGCCGATAGGCATTCCAGATATGGTTGCCGATAGGCATTTCAAATATAGGTGCTGATAGGCATTTCAGATGTAGTTTCCGATAGGCATTTCAAAAATAGGTGCCGAAAGGCATTTCAGATATAGAAGCCGATAGGCATTTCAAATATGGGTGCCGATAGGCATTCCAGATATGGTTGCCGATAGGCATTTCAAATATAGGTGCTGATAGGCATTTCAGATGTAATTTCCGATAGGCATTTCAAAAATAGGTGTCGATAGGCATTTCAGATATAGGTTTCTAAAGGCATTTCAGATATAGGTGTCGATAGGCATTTCAGATATAGGTGTCGATAGGCATTTCAGATATAGGCGTCGATAGGCATTTCAGATATAGGTGTCGATAGGCATTTCAGATATAGGTGTCGATAGGCATTTCAGATATAGGTGTCGATAGGCATTTCAGATATAGGTGTCAATAGGCATTTCAGATATAGGTGCCGATAGGCATTTCAGATATAGTTGGCGATTGGCATTTTAAAAATAGGTGCCGATAGGCATTTCAGATATAGAAGCCGATAGGCATTTCAAATATAGGTGCCGATAGGCATTCCAGATATGGTTGCCGATAGGCATTTCAAATATAGGTGCTGATAGGCATTTCAGATGTAGTTTCCGATAGGCATTTCAAAAATAGGTGTCGATAGGCATTTCAGATATAGGTGTCGATAGGCATTTCAGATATAGGTGTCGATAGGCATTTCAGATATAGGTGTCGATAGGCATTTCAGATATAGGTGTCGATAGGCATTTCAGATATAGGAGTCGATAGGCATTTCAGATATAGGTGTCGATAGGCATTTCAGATATAGGTGTCGATAGGCATTTCAGATATAGGTGCCGATAGGCATTTCAGATATAGTTGCCGATTGGCATTTTAAAAATAGGTGCCGATAGGCATTTCAGATATAGAAGATGATAGGCATTTCAAATATAAATGCCGATAGGCATTCCAGATATGGTTGCCGATAGGCATTTCAAATATAGGTGCTGATAGGCATTTCAGATGTAGTTTCCGATAGGCATTTCAAAAATAGGTGTCGATAGGCATTTCAGATATAGGTGTCGATAGGCATTTCAGATATAGGTGTCGATAGGCATTTCAGATATAGGTGTCATTAGGCATTTCAGATATAGGTGTCGATAGGCATTTCAGATATAGGTGTCGATAGGCATTTCAGATATAGGTGTCGATAGGCATTTCAGATATAGGTGTCGATAGGCATTTCAGATGTAGGTGTCGATAGGCATTTCAGATATAGGTGCCGATAGGCATTTCAGATATAGTTGCCGATTGGCATTTTAAAAATAGGTGCCGATAGGCATTTCAGATATAGAAGCCGATAGGCATTTCAAATATAGGTGCCGATAGGCATTCCAGATATGGTTGCCGATAGGCATTTCAAATATAGGTGCTGATAGGCATTTGTAGATGTAGTTTCCGATAGGCATTTCAAAAATAGGTGTCGATAGGCATTTCAGATATAGGTGTCGATAGGCATTTCAGATATAGGTGTCGATAGGCATTTCAGATATAGGTGTCGATAGGCATTTCAGATATAGGTGTCGATAGGCATTTCAGATATAGGTGTCGATAGGCATTTCAGATATAGGTGCCGATAGGCATTTCAGATATAGATGCCGATTGGCATTTTAAAAATAGGTGCCGATAGGCATTTCAGATATAGAAGTCGATAGGCATTTCAAATATAGGTGCCGATAGGCATTCCAGATATGGTTGCCGATAGGCATTTCAAATATAGGTGCTGATAGGCATTTCAGATGTAGTTTCCGATAGGCATTTCAAAAATAGGTGTCGATAGGCATTTCAGATATAGGTGTCGATAGGCATTTCAGATATAGGTGTCGATAGGCATTTCAGATATAGGTGTCGATAGGCATTTCAGATATAGGTGTCGATAGGCATTTCAGATATAGGTGTCGATAGGCATTTTAGATATAGGTGTCGATAGGCATTTCAGATATAGGTGTCGATAGGCATTTCAGATATAGGTGCCGATAGGCATTTCAGATATAGTTGCCGATTGGCATTTTAAAAACAGGTGCCGATAGGCATTTCAGATATAGAAGCCGATAGGCATTTCAAATATAGGTGCCGATAGGCATTCCAGATATGGTTGCCGATAGGCATTTCAAATATAGGTGCTGATAGGCATTTCAGATGTAGTTTCCGATAGGCATTTCAAAAATAGGTGTCGATAGGCATTTCAGATATAGGTGTCGATAGGCATTTCAGATATAGGTGTCGATAGGCATTTCAGATATAGGTGTCGATAGGCATTTCAGATATAGGTGTCGATAGGCATTTCAGATATAGGTGTCGATAGGCATTTCAGATATAGGTGCCGATAGGCATTTCAGATATAGTTGCCGATTGGCATTTCAAAAATAGGTGCCGATAGGCATTTCAGATATAGAAGTCGATAGGCATTTCAAATATAGGTGCCGATAGGCATTCCAGATATGGTTGCCGATAGGCATTTCAAATATAGGTGCTGATAGGCATTTCAGATGTAGTTTCCGATAGGCATTTCAAAAATAGGTGTCGATAGGCATTTCAGATATAGGTGTCGATAGGCATTTCAGATATAGGTGTCGATAGGCATTTCAGATATAGGTGTCGATAGGCATTTCAGATATAGGTGTCGATAGGCATTTCAGATATAGGTGTCGATAGGCATTTCAGATATAGGTGTCGATAGGCATTTCAGATATAGATGTCGATAGGCATTTCAGATATAGGTGTCGATAGGCATTTCAGATATAGGTGTCGATAGGCATTTCAGATATAGGTGCCGATAGGCATTTCAGATATAGTTGCCGATTGGCATTTTAAAAATAGGTGCCGATAGGCATTTCAGATATAGAAGCCGATAGGCATTTCAAATATAGGTGCCGATAGGCATTCCAGATATGGTTGCCGATAGGCATTTCAAATATAGGTGCTGATAGGCATTTCAGATGTAGTTTCTGATAGGCATTTCAAAAATAGGTGTCGATAGGCATTTCAGATATAGGTGTCGATAGGCATTTCAGATATAGGTGTCGATAGGCATTTCAGATATAGGTGTCGATAGGCATTTCAGATATAGGTGTCGATAGGCATTTCAGATATAGGTGTCGATAGGCATTTCAGATATAAGTGTCGATAGGCATTTCAGATATAGGTGCCGATAGGCATTTCAGATATAGTTGCCGATTGGCATTTCAGATATAGTTGCCGATTGGCATTTTAAAAATAGGTGCCAATAGGCATTTCAGATATAGAAGCCGATAGGCATTTCAAATATAGGTGCCGATAGGCAATCCAGATATGGTTGCCGATAGGCATTTCAAATATAGGTGCTGATAGGCATTTCAGATGTAGTTTCCGATAGGCATTTCAAAAATAGGTGTCGATAGGCATTTCAGATATAGGTGTCGATAGGCATTTCAGATATAGGTGTCGATAGGCATTTCAGATATAGGTGTCGATAGGCATTTCAGATATAGGTGTCGATAGGCATTTCAGATATAGGTGTCGATAGGCATTTCAGATATAGGTGTCGATAGGCATTTCAGATATAGGTGTCGATAGGCATTTCAGATATAGGTTTTGATAGGCATTTCAGATATAGGTGTCGATAGGTATTTCAGATATAGGTGTCGATAGGCATTTCAGATATAGGTGCCGATAGGCATTTCAGATATAGGTGTCGATAGGCATTTCAGATATAGGTGCCAATAGGCATTTTAGATATAGTTGCCGATTGGCATTTTAAAAATAGGTGGCGATAGGCATTTCAGATATAGAAGCCGATAGGCATTTCAAATATAGGTGCCGATAGGCATTCCAGATATGGTTGCCGATAGGCATTTCAAATATAGGTGCTGATAGGCATTTCAGATGTAGTTTCCGATAGGCATTTCAAAAATAGGTGTCGATAGGCATTTCAGATATAGGTGTCGATAGGCATTTCAGATATAGGTGTCGATAGGCATTTCAGATATAGGTGTCGATAGGCATTTCAGATATAGGTGTCGATAGGCATTTCAGATATAGGTGCCGATAGGCATTTCAGATATAGTTGCCGATTTGCATTTTAAAAATAGGTGCCGATAGGCATTTCAGATATAGAAGCCAATAGGCATTTCAAATATAGGTGCCGATAGGCATTCCAGATATGGTTGCCGATAGGCATTTCAAATATAGGTGCTGATAGGCATTTCAGATGTAGTTTCCGATAGGCATTTCAAAAATAGGTGTCGATAGGCATTTCAGATATAGGTGTCGATAGGCATTTCAGATATAGGTGTCGATAGGCATTTCAGATATAGGTGTCGATAGGCATTTCAGATATAGGTGTCGATAGGCATTTCAGATATAGGTGTCGATAGGCATTTCAGATATAGGTGCCGATAGGCATTTCAGATATAGATGCCGATTGGCATTTTAAAAATAGGTGCCGATAGGCATTTCAGATATAGAAGTCGATAGGCATTTCAAATATAGGTGCCGATAGGCATTCCAGATATGGTTGCCGATAGGCATTTCAAATATAGGTGCTGATAGGCATTTCAGATGTAGTTTCCGATAGGCATTTCAAAAATAGGTGTCGATAGGCATTTCAGATATAGGTGTCGATAGGCATTTCAGATATAGGTGTCGATAGGCATTTCAGATATAGGTGTCGATAGGCATTTCAGATATAGGTGTCGATAGGCATTTCAGATATGGGTGTCGATAGGCACTTCAGATATAGGTGTCGATAGGCATTTCAGATATAGGTGTCGATAGGCATTTCAGATATAGGTGTCGATAGGCATTTTAGATATAGGTGTCGATAGGCATTTCAGATATAGGTGTCGATAGGCATTTCAGATATAGGTGCCGATAGGCATTTCAGATATAGTTGCCGATTGGCATTTTAAAAACAGGTGCCGATAGGCATTTCAGATATAGAAGCCGATAGGCATTTCAAATATAGGTGCCGATAGGCATTCCAGATATGGTTGCCGATAGGCATTTCAAATATAGGTGCTGATAGGCATTTCAGATGTAGTTTCCGATAGGCATTTCAAAAATAGGTGTCGATAGGCATTTCAGATATAGGTGTCGATAGGCATTTCAGATATAGGTGTCGATAGGCATTTCAGATATAGGTGTCGATAGGCATTTCAGATATAGGTGTCGATAGGCATTTCAGATATAGGTGTCGATAGGCATTTCAGATATAGGTGCCGATAGGCATTTCAGATATAGTTGCCGATTGGCATTTTAAAAATAGGTGCCGATAGGCATTTCAGATATAGAAGTCGATAGGCATTTCAAATATAGGTGCCGATAGGCATTCCAGATATGGTTGCCGATAGGCATTTCAAATATAGGTGCTGATAGGCATTTCAGATGTAGTTTCCGATAGGCATTTCAAAAATAGGTGTCGATAGGCATTTCAGATATAGGTGTCGATAGGCATTTCAGATATAGGTGTCGATAGGCATTTCAGATATAGGTGTCGATAGGCACTTCAGATATAGGTGTCGATAGGCATTTCAGATATAGGTGTCGATAGGCATTTCAGATATAGGTGTCGATAGGCATTTCAGATATAGGTGTCGATAGGCATTTCAGATATAGGTGCCGATAGGCATTTCAGATATAGTTGCCGATTGGCATTTTAAAAATAGGTGCCGATAGGCATTTCAGATATAGAAGCCGATAGGCATTTCAAATATAGGTGCCGACAGGCATTCCATATATGGTTGCCGATAGGCATTTCAAATATAGGTGCTGATAGGCATTTCAGATGTAGTTTCCGATAGGCATTTCAAAAATAGGTGTCGATAGGCATTTCAGATATAGGTGTCGATAGGCATTTCAGATATAGGTGTCGATAGGCATTTCAGATATAGGTGTCGATAGGCATTTCAGATATAGGTGTCGATAGGCATTTCAGATATAGGTGTCGATAGGCATTTCAGATATAGATGTCGATAGGCATTTCAGATATAGGTGTCGATAGGCATTTCAGATATAGGTGTCGATAGGCATTTCAGATATAGGTGCCGATAGGCATTTCAGATATAGTTGCCGATTGGCATTTTAAAAATAGGTGCCGATAGGCATTTCAGATATAGAAGCCGATAGGCATTTCAAATATAGGTGCCTATAGGCATTCCAGATATGGTTGCCGATAGGCATTTCAAATATAGGTGCTGATAGGCATTTCAAATGTAGTTTCCGATAGGCATTTCCAAAATAGGTGTCGATAGGCATTTCAGATATAGGTGTCGATAGGCATTTCAGATATAGGTGTCGATAGGCATTTCAGATATAGGTGTCGATAGGCATTTCAGATATAGGTGTCGATAGGCATTTCAGATTTAGGTGTCGATAGGCATTTCAGATATAGGTGTCGATAGGCATTTCAGATATAGGTGTCGATAGGCATTTCAGATATAGGTGCCGATAGGCATTTCAGATATAGTTGCCGATTGGCATTTTAAAAATAGGTGCCGATAGGCATTTCAGATATTGAAGCCGATAGGCATTTCAAATATAGGTGCCGATAGGCATTCCAGATATGGTTGCCGATAGGCATTTCAAATATAGGTGCTGATAGGCATTTCAGATGTAGCTTCTGATAGGCATTTCAAAAATAGGTGTCGATAGGCATTTCAGATATAGGTGTCGATAGGCATTTCAGATATAGGTGTCGATAGGCATTTCAGATATAGGTGTCGATAGGCATTTCAGATATAGGTGTCGATAGGCATTTCAGATATAGGTGTCGATAGGCATTTCAGATATAAGTGTCGATAGGCATTTCAGATATAGGTGCCGATAGGCATTTCAGATATAGTTGCCGATTGGCATTTCAGATATAGTTGCCGATTGGCATTTTAAATATAGGTGCCAATAGGCATTTCAGATATAGAAGCCGATAGGCATTTCAAATATAGGTGCCGATAGGCAATCCAGATATGGTTGCCGATAGGCATTTCAAATATAGGTGCTGATAGGCATTTCAGATGTAGTTTCCGATAGGCATTTCAAAAATAGGTGTCGATAGGCATTTCAGATATAGGTGTCGATAGGCATTTCAGATATAGGTGTCGATAGGCCTTTCAGATATAGGTGTCGATAGGCATTTCAGATATAGGTGTCGATAGGCATTTCAGATATAGGTGTCGATTGGCATTTTAAAAATAGGTGGCGATAGGCATTTCAGATATAGAAGCCGATAGGCATTTCAAATATAGGTGCCGATAGGCATTCCAGATATGGTTGCCGATAGGCATTTCAAATATAGGTGCTGATAGGCATTTCAGATGTAGTTTCCGATAGGCATTTCAAAAATAGGTGTCGATAGGCATTTCAGATATAGGTGTCGATAGGCATTTCAGATATAGGTGTCGATAGGCATTTCAGATATAGGTGTCGATAGGCATTTCAGATATAGGTGTCGATAGGCATTTCAGATATAGGTGTCGATAGGCATTTCAGATATAGGTGTCGATAGGCATTTCAGATATAGGTGTCGATAGGCATTTCAGATATAGGTTTTGATAGGCATTTCAGATATAGGTGTCGATAGGTATTTCAGATATAGGTGTCGATAGGCATTTCAGATATAGGTGCCGATAGGCATTTCAGATATAGGTGTCGATAGGCATTTCAGATATAGGTGCCAATAGGCATTTTAGATATAGTTGCCGATTGGCATTTTAAAAATAGGTGGCGATAGGCATTTCAGATATAGAAGCCGATAGGCATTTCAAATATAGGTGCCGATAGGCATTCCAGATATGGTTGCCGATAGGCATTTCAAATATAGGTGCTGATAGGCATTTCAGATGTAGTTTCCGATAGGCATTTCAAAAATAGGTGTCGATAGGCATTTCAGATATAGGTGTCGATAGGCATTTCAGATATAGGTGTCGATAGGCATTTCAGATATAGGTGTCGATAGGCATTTCAGATATAGGTGTCGATAGGCATTTCAGATATAGGTGCCGATAGGCATTTCAGATATAGTTGCCGATTTGCATTTTAAAAATAGGTGCCGATAGGCATTTCAGATATAGAAGCCAATAGGCATTTCAAATATAGGTGCCGATAGGCATTCCAGATATGGTTGCCGATAGGCATTTCAAATATAGGTGCTGATAGGCATTTCAGATGTAGTTTCCGATAGGCATTTCAAAAATAGGTGTCGATAGGCATTTCAGATATAGGTGTCGATAGGCATTTCAGATATAGGTGTCGATAGGCATTTCAGATATAGGTGTCGATAGGCATTTCAGATATAGGTGTCGATAGGCATTTCAGATATAGGTGTCGATAGGCATTTTAGATATAGGTGTCGATAGGCATTTCAGATATAGGTGCCGATAGGCATTTCAGATATAGTTGCCGATTGGCATTTTAAAAATAGGTGCCGATAGGCATTTCAGATATAGAAGTCGATAGGCATTTCAAATATAGGTGCCGATAGGCATTCCAAATATGGTTGCCGATAGGCATTTCAAATATAGGTGCTGATAGGCATTTCAGATGTAGTTTCCGATAGGCATTTCAAAAATAGGTGTCGATAGGCATTTCAGATATAGGTGTCGATAGGCATTTCAGATATAGGTGTCGATAGGCATTTCAGATATAGGTGTCGATAGGCATTTCAGATATAGGTGTCGATAGGCATTTTAGATATAGGTGTCGATAGGCATTTCAGATATAGGTGCCGATAGGCATTTCAGATATAGGTGTCGATAGGCATTTCAGATATAGGTGCCGATAGGCATTTCAGATATAGTTGCCGATTGGCATTTTAAAAATAGGTGCCGATTGGCATTTCAGATATAGAAGCCGATAGGCATTTCAAATATAGGTGCCGATAGGCATTCCTGATATGGTTGCCGATAGGCATTTCAAATATAGGTGCTGATAGGCATTTCAGATATAGTTTCCGATAGGCATTTCAAAAATAGGTGTCGATAGGCATTTCAGATATAGGTGTCGATAGGCATTTCAGATATAGGTGTCGATAGGCATTTCAGATATAGGTGTCGATAGGCATTTCAGATATAGGTGTCGATAGGCATTTCAGATATAGGTGTCGATAGGCATTTTAGATATAGGTGTCGATAGGCATTTCAGATATAGGTGTCGATAGGCATTTCAGATATAGGTGTCGATAGGCATTTCAGATATAGGTGCCGATAGGCATTTCAGATATAGTTGCCGATTGGCATTTTAAAAATAGGTGCCGATAGGCATTTCAGATATAGAAGCCGATAGGCATTTCAAATATAGGTGCCGATAGGCATTCCAGATATGGTTGCCGATAGGCATTTCAAATATAGGTGCTGATAGGCATTTCAGATGTAGTTTCCGATAGGCAATTCCAAAATAGGTGTCGATAGGCATTTCAGATATAGGGTGTCGATAGGCATTTCAGATATAGGTGTCGATAGGCATTTCAGATATAGGTGTCGATAGGCATTTCAGATATAGGTGTCGATAGGCATTTCAGATATAGGTGTCGATAGGCATTTCAGATATAGGTGTCGATAGGCTTTTCAGATATAGGTGTCGATAGGCATTTCAGATATAGGTGCCGATAGGCATTTCAGATATAGTTGCCGATTGGCATTTTAAAAATAGGTGCCGATAGGCATTTCAGATATAGAAGCCGATAGGCATTTCAAATATAGGTGCCTATAGGCATTCCAGATATGGTTGCCGATAGGCATTTCAAATATAGGTGCTGATAGGCATTTCAGATGTAGTTTCTGATAGGCATTTCAAAAATAGTTGTCGATAGGCATTTCAGATATAGGTGTCGATAGGCATTTCAGATATAGGTGTCGATAGGCATTTCAGATATAGGTGTCGATAGGCATTTCAGATATAGGTGTCGATAGGCATTTCAGATAAAGGTGTCGATAGGCATTTCAGATATAGGTGTCGATAGGCATTTCAGATATAGGTGTCGATAGGCATTTCAGATATAGGTGCCGATAGGCATTTCAGATATAGTTGCCGATTGGCATTTTAAAAATAGGTGCCGATAGGCATTTCAGATATAGAAGCCGATAGGCATTTCAAATATAGGTGCCGATAGGCATTCCAGATATGGTTGCCGATAGGCATTTCAAATATAGGTGCTGATAGGCATTTCAGATGTAGTTTCCGATAAGCATTTCAAAAATAGGTGTCGATAGGCATTTCAGATATAGGTGTCGATAGGCATTTCAGATATAGGTGTCGATAGGCATTTCAGATATAGGTGTCGATAGGCATTTCAGATATAGGTGTCGATAGGCATTTCAGATATAGGTGTCGATAGGCATTTCAGATATAGGTGTCGATAGGCATTTCAGATATAGGTGTCGATAGGCATTTCAGATATAGGTGCCGATAGGCATTTCAGATATAGTTGCCGATTGGCATTTTAAAAATAGGTGCCGTTAGGCATTTCAGATATAGAAGCCGATAGGCATTTCAAATATAGGTGCCGATAGGCATTCCAGATATGGTTGCCGATAGGCAATTTAAATATAGGTGCTGATAGGCATTTCAGATGTAGTTTCCGATAGGCATTTCAAAAATAGGTGTCGATAGGCATTTCAGATATAGGTGTCGATAGGCATTTCAGATATAGGTGTCGATAGGCATTTCAGATATAGGTGTCGATAGGCATTTCAGATATAGGTGTCGATAGGCATTTCAGATATAGGTGTCGATAGGCATTTCAGATATAGGTGCCGATAGGCATTTCAGATATAGATGCCGATTGGCATTTTTAAAATAGGTGCCGATAGGCATTTCAGATATAGAAGTCGATAGGCATTTCAAATATAGGTGCCGATAGGCATTCCAGATATGGTTGCCGATAGGCAATTTAAATATAGGTGCTGATAGGCATTTCAGATGTAGTTTCCGATAGGCATTCCAAAAATAGGTGTCGATAGGCATTTCAGATATAGGTGTCGATAGGCATTTCAGATATAGGTGTCGATAGGCATTTCAGATATAGGTGTCGATAGGCATTTCAGATATAGGTGTCGATAGGCATTTCAGATATTGGTGTCGATAGGCATTTCAGATATAGGTGTCGATAGTCATTTCAGATATAGGTGTCGATAGGCATTTCAGATATAGGTGCCGATACGCATTTCAGATATAGTTGCCGATTGGCATTTTAAAAATAGGTGCCGATAGGCATTTCAGATATAGAAGCCGATAGGCATTTCAAATATAGGTGCCGATAGGCATTCCAGATATGGTTGCCAATAGGCATTTCAAATATAGGTGCTGATAGGCATTTCAGATGTAGTTTCCGATAGGCATTTCAAAAATAGGTGTCGATAGGCATTTCAGATATAGGTGTCGATAGGCATTTCAGATATAGGTGTCGATAGGCATTTCAGATATAGGTGTCGATAGGCATTTCAGATATAGGTGTCGATAGGCATTTCAGATATAGGTGTCGATAGGCATTTCAGATATAGGTGTCGATAGGCATTTTAGATATAGGTGTCGATAGGCATTTCAGATATAGGTGTCGATAGGCATTTCAGATATAGGTGCCGATAGGCATTTCAGATATAGTTGCCGATTGGTATTTTAAAAACAGGTGCCGATAGGCATTTCAGATATAGAAGCCGATAGGCATTTCAAATATAGGTGCCGATAGGCATTCCAGATATGGTTGCCGATAGGCATTTCAAATATAGGTGCTGATAGGCATTTCAGATGTAGTTTCCGATAGGCATTTCAAAAATAGGTGTCGATAGGCATTTCAGATATAGGTGTCGATAGGCATTTCAGATATAGGTGTCGATAGGCATTTCAGATATAGGTGTCGAAAGGCATTTCAGATATAGGTGTCGATAGGCATTTCAGATATAGGTGTCGATAGGCATTTCAGATATAGGTGCCGATAGGCATTTCAGATATAGTTGCCGATTGGCATTTTAAAAATAGGTGCCGATAGGCATTTCAGATATAGAAGTCGATAGGCATTTCAAATATAGGTGCCGATAGGCATTCCAGATATGGTTGCCGATAGGCATTTCAAATATAGGTGCTGATAGGCATTTCAGATGTAGTTTCCGATAGGCATTTCAAAAATAGGTGTCGATAGGCATTTCAGATATAGGTGTCGATAGGCATTTCAGATATAGGTGTCGATAGGCATTTCAGATATAGGTGTCGATAGGCATTTCAGATATAGGTGTCGATAGGCATTTCAGATATAGGTGTCGATAGGCATTTCAGATATAGGTGTCGATAGGCATTTCAGATATAGGTGTCGATAGGCATTTCAGATATAGGTGCCGATAGGCATTTCAAATATAGTTGCCGATTGGCATTTTAAAAATAGGTGCCGATAGGCATTTCAGATATAGAAGCCGATAGGCATTTCAAATATAGGTGCCGACAGGCATTCCATATATGGTTGCCGATAGGCATTTCAAATATAGGTGCTGATAGGCATTTCAGATGTAGTTTCCGATAGGCATTTCAAAAATAGGTGTCGATAGGCATTTCAGATATAGGTGTCGATAGGCATTTCAGATATCGGTGTCGATAGGCATTTCAGATATAGGTGTCGATAGGCATTTCAGATATAGGTGTCGATAGGCATTTCATATATAGGTGTCGATAGGCATTTCAGATATAGATGTCGATAGGCATTTCAGATATAGGTGTCGATAGGCATTTCAGATATAGGTGTCGATAGGCATTTCAGATATAGTTCCCGATAGGCATTTCAGATATAGTTGCCGATTGGCATTTTAAAAATAGGTGCCGATAGGCATTTTAGATATAGAAGCCGATAGGCATTTCAAATATAGGTGCCGATAGGCATTCCAGATATGGTTGCCGATAGGCATTTCAAATATAGGTGCTGATAGGCATTTCAGATGTAGTTTCCGATAGGCATTTCCAAAATAGGTGTCGATAGGCATTTCAGATATAGGTGTCGATAGGCATTTCAGATATAGGTGTCGATAGGCATTTCAGATATAGGTGTCGATAGGCATTTCAGATATAGGTGTCGATAGGCATTTCAGATATAGGTGTCGATAGGCATTTCAGATATAGGTGTCGATAGGCATTTCAGATATAGGTGCCGATAGGCATTTCAGATATAGTTGCCGATTTGCATTTTAAAAATAGGTGCCGATAGGCATTTCAGATATAGAAGCCGATAGGCATTTCAAATATAGGTGCCGATAGGCATTCCAGATATGGTTGCCGATAGGCATTTCAATTAATGTAGGTGCTGATAGGCATTTCAGATGTAGTGTCCGATAGGCATTTCAAAAATAGGTGTCGATAGGCATTTCAGATATAGGTGTCGATAGGCATTTCAGATATAGGTGTCGATAGGCATTTCAGATATAGGTGCCGATAGGCATTTCAGATATAGTTGCCGATTTGCATTTTAAAAATAGGTGCCGATAGGCATTTCAGATATAGAAGCCAATAGGCATTTCAAATATAGGTGCCGATAGGCATTCCAGATATGGTTGCCGATAGGCATTTCAAATATAGGTGCTGATAGGCATTTCAGATGTAGTTTCCGATAGGCATTTCAAAAATAGGTGTCGATAGGCATTTCAGATATAGGTGTCGATAGGCATTTCAGATATAGGTGTCGATAGGCATTTCAGATATAGGTGTCGATAGGCATTTCAGATATAGGTGTCGATAGGCATTTCAGATATAGGTGTCGATAGGCATTTTAGATATAGGTGTCGATAGGCATTTCAGATATAGGTGCCGATAGGCATTTCAGATATAGTTGCCGATTGGCATTTTAAAAATAGGTGCCGATAGGCATTTCAGATATAGAAGTCGATAGGCATTTCAAATATAGGTGCCGATAGGCATTCCAGATATGGTTGCCGATAGGCATTTCAAATATAGGTGCTGATAGGCATTTCAGATGTAGTTTCCGATAGGCATTTCAAAAATAGGTGTCGATAGGCATTTCAGATATAGGTGTCGGTAGGCATTTCAGATATAGGTGTCGATAGGCATTTCAGATGTAGGTGTCGATAGGCATTTCAGATATAGGTGTCGATAGGCATTTTAGATATAGGTGTCGATAGGCATTTCAGATATAGGTGCCGATAGGCATTTCAGATATAGGTGTCGATAGGCATTTCAGATATAGGTGCCGATAGGCATTTCAGATATAGTTGCCGATTGGCATTTTAAAAATAGGTGCCGATTGGCATTTCAGATATAGAAGCCGATAGGCATTTCAAATATAGGTGCCGATAGGCATTCCTGATATGGTTGCCGATAGGCATTTCAAATATAGGTGCTGATAGGCATTTCAGATGTAGTTTCCGATAGGCATTTCAAAAATAGGTGTCGATAGGCATTTCAGATATAGGTGTCGATAGGCATTTCAGATATAGGTGTCGATAGGCATTTCAGATATAGGTGTCGATAGGCATTTCAGATATAGGTGTCGATAGGCATTTCAGATATAGGTGTCGATAGGCATTTTAGATATAGGTGTCGATAGGCATTTCAGATATAGGTGTCGATAGGCATTTCAGATATAGGTGCCGATAGGCATTTCAGATATAGTTGCCGATTGGCATTTTAAAAATAGGTGCCGATAGGCATTTCAGATATAGAAGCCGATAGGCATTTCAAATATAGGTGCCGATAGGCATTCCAGATATGGTTGCCGATAGGCATTTCAAATATAGGTGCTGATAGGCATTTCAGATGTAGTTTCCGATAGGCATTTCCAAAATAGGTGTCGATAGGCATTTCAGATATAGGGTGTCGATAGGCATTTCAGATATAGGTGTCGACAGGCATTTCAGATATAGGTGTCGATAGGCATTTCAGATATAGGTGTCGATAGGCATTTCAGATATAGGTGTCGATAGGCATTTCAGATATAGGTGTCGATAGGCATTTCAGATATAGGTGTCGATAGGCATTTCAGATATAGGTGCCGATAGGCATTTCAGATATAGTTGCCGATTGGCATTTTAAAAATAGGTGCCGATAGGCATTTCAGATATAGAAGCCAATAGGCATTTCAAATATAGGTGCCTATAGGCATTCCAGATATGGTTGCCGATAGGCATTTCAAATATAGGTGCTGATAGGCATTTCAGATGTAGTTTCTGATAGGCATTTCAAAAATAGTTGTCGATAGGCATTTCAGATATAGGTGTCGATAGGCATTTCAGATATAGGTGTCGATAGGCATTTCAGATATAGGTGTCGATAGGCATTTCAGATATAGGTGTCGATAGGCATTTCAGATAAAGGTGTCGATAGGCATTTCAGATATAGGTGTCGATAGGCATTTCAGATATAGGTGTCGATAGGCATTTCAGATATAGGTGCCGATAGGCATTTCAGATATAGTTGCCGATTGGCATTTTAAAAATAGGTGCCGATAGGCATTTCAGATATAGAAGCCGATAGGCATTTCAAATATAGGTGCCGATAGGCATTCCAGATATGGTTGCCGATAGGCATTTCAAATATAGGTGCTGATAGGCATTTCAGATGTAGTTTCCGATAGGCATTTCAAAAATAGGTGTCGATAGGCATTTCAGATATAGGTGTCGATAGGCATTTCAAATATAGGTGTCGATAGGCATTTCAGATATAGGTGTCGATAGGCATTTCAGATATAGGTGTCGATAGGCATTTCAGATATAGGTGTCGATAGGCATTTCAGATATAGGTGTCAATAGGCATTTCAGATAAAGGTGTCGATAGGCATTTCAGATATAGGTGTCGATAGGCATTTCAGATATAGGTGTCGATAGGCATTTCAGATATAGGTGCCGATAGGCATTTCAGATATAGTTGCCGATTGGCATTTAAAAAATAGGTGCCGATAGGCATTTCAGATATAAAAGCCGATAGGCATTTCAAATATAGGTGCCGATAGGCATTCCAGATATGGTTGCCGATAGGCATTTCAAATATAGGTGCTGATAGGCATTTCAGATGTAGTTTCCGATAGGCATTTCAAAAATAGGTGTCGATAGGCATTTCAGATATAGGTGTCGATAGGCATTTCAGATATAGGTGTCGATAGGCATTTCAGATATAGGTGTCGATAGGCATTTCAGATATAGGTGTCGATAGGCATTTCAGATATAGGTGTCGATAGGCATTTCAGATATAGGTGTCGATAGGCATTTCAGATATAGGTGTCGATAGGCATTTCAGATATAGGTGTCGATAGGCATTTCAGATATAGGTGCCGATAGGCATTTCAGATATAGTTGCCGATTGGCATTTCAAAAATAGGTGCCGTTAGGCATTTTAGATATAGAAGCCGATAGGCATTTCAAATATAGGTGCCGATAGGCATTCCAGATATGGTTGCCGATAGGCATTTCAAATATAGGTGCTGATAGGCATTTCAGATGTAGTTTCCGATAGGCATTTCAAAAATAGGTGTCGATAGGCATTTCAGATATAGGTGTCGATAGGCATTTCAGATATAGGTGTCGATAGGCATTTCAGATATAGGTGTCGATAGGCATTTCAGATATAGGTGTCGATAGGCATTTCAGATATAGGTGTCGATAGGCATTTCAGATATAGGTGCCGATAGGCATTTCAGATATAGATGCCGATTGGCATTTTAAAAATAGATGCCGATAGGCATTTCAGATATAGAAGTCGATAGGCATTTCAAATATAGGTGCCGATAGGCATTCCAGATATGGTTGCCGGTAGGCATTTCAAATATAGGTGCTGATAGGCATTTCAGATGTAGTTTCCGATAGGCATTTCAAAAATAGGTGTCGATAGGCATTTCAGATATAGGTGTCGATAGGCATTTCAGATATAGGTGTCGATAGGCATTTCAGATATAGGTGTCGATAGGCATTTCAGATATAGGTGTCGATAGGCATTTCAGATATAGGTGTCGATAGGCATTTCAGATATAGGTGTCGATAGGCATTTCAGATATAGGTGTCGATAGGCATTTCAGATATAGGTGTCGATAGGCATTTCAGATATAGGTGTCGATAGGCATTTCAGATATAGGTGTCGATAGGCATTTCAGATATAGGTGCCGATAGGCATTTCAGATATAGTTGCCGATTGGCATTTTAAAAATAGGTGCCGATAGGCATTTCAGATATAGAAGCCGATAGGCATTTCAAATATAGGTGCCGATAGGCATTCCAGATATGGTTGCCGATAGGCATTTCAAATATAGGTGCTGATAGGCATTTCAGATGTAGTTTCCGATAGGCATTTCAAAAATAGGTGTCGATAGGCATTTCAGATATAGGTGTCGATAGGCATTTCAGATATAGGTGTCGATAGGCATTTCAGATATAGGTGTCGATAGGCATTTCAGATATAGGTGTCGATAGGCATTTCAGATATAGGTGTCGATAGGCATTTCAGATATAGGTGTCGATAGGCATTTTAGATATAGGTGTCGATAGGCATTTCAGATATAGGTGTCGATAGGCATTTCAGATATAGGTGCCGATAGGCATTTCAGATATAGTTGCCGATTGGCATTTTAAAAACAGGTGCCGATAGGCATTTCAGATATAGAAGCCGATAGGCATTTCAAATATAGGTGCCGATAGGCATTCCAGATATGGTTGCCGATAGGCATTTCAAATATAGGTGCTGATAGGCATTTCAGATGTAGTTTCCGATAGGCATTTCAAAAATAGGTGTCGATAGGCATTTCAGATATAGGTGTCGATAGGCATTTCAGATATAGGTAACGATAGGCAGTTCAGATATAGGTGTCGATAGGCATTTCAGATATAGGTGTCGATAGGCATTTCAGATATAGGTGTCGATAGGCATTTCAGATATAGGTGCCGATAGGCATTTCAGATATAGTTGCCGATTGGCATTTTAAAAATAGGTGCCGATAGGCATTTCAGATATAGAAGTCGATAGGCATTTCAAATATATGTGCCGATAGGCATTCCAGATATGGTTGCCGATAGGCATTTCAAATATAGGTGCTGATAGGCATTTCAGATGTAGTTTCCGATAGGCATTTCAAAAATAGGTGTCGGTAGGCATTTCAGATATAGGTGTCGATAGGCATTTCAGATATAGGTGTCGATAGGCATTTCAGATATAGGTGTCGATAGGCATTTCAGATATAGGTGTCGATAGGCATTTCAGATATAGGTGTCGATAGGCATTTCAGATATAGGTGTCGATAGGCATTTCAGATATAGGTGTCGATAGGCATTTCAGATATAGGTGCCGATAGGCATTTCAGATATAGTTGCCGATTTGCATTTTAAAAATAGGTGCCGATAGGCATTTCAGATATAGAAGCCGATAGGCATTTCAAATATAGGTGCCGACAGGCATTCCATATATGGTTGCCGATAGGCATTTCAAATATAGGTGCTGATAGGCATTTCAGATGTAGTTTCCGATAGGCATTTCAAAAATAGGTGTCGATAGGCATTTCAGATATAGGTGTCGATAGGCATTTCAGATATCGGTGTCGATAGGCATTTCAGATATAGGTGTCGATAGGCATTTCAGATATAGGTGTCGATAGGCATTTCATATATAGGTGTCGATAGGCATTTCAGATATAGATGTCGATAGGCATTTCAGATATAGGTGTCGATAGGCATTTCAGATATAGGTGTCGATAGGCATTTCAGATATAGGTGCCGATAGGCATTTCAGATATAGTTGCCGATTGGCATTTTAAAAATAGGTGCCGATAGGCATTTCAGATATAGAAGCCGATAGGCATTTCAAATATAGGTGCCGATAGGCATTCCAGATATGGTTGCCGATAGGCATTTCAAATATAGGTGCTGATAGGCATTTCAGATGTAGTTTCCGATAGGCATTTCCAAAATAGGTGTCGATAGGCATTTCAGATATAGGTGTCGATAGGCATTTCAGATATAGGTGTCGATAGGCATTTCAGATATAGGTGTCGATAGGCATTTCAGATATAGGTGTCGATAGGCATTTCAGATATAGGTGTCGATAGGCATTTCAGATATAGGTGTCGATAGGCATTTCAGATATAGGTGCCGATAGGCATTTCAGATATAGTTGCCGATTTGCATTTTAAAAATAGGTGCCGATAGGCATTTCAGATATAGAAGCCGATAGGCATTTCAAATATAGGTGCCGATAGGCATTCCAGATATGGTTGCCGATAGGCATTTCAAATATAGGTGCTGATAGGCATTTCAGATGTAGTTTCCGATAGGCATTTAAAAAATAGGTGTCGATAGGCATTTCAGATATAGGTGTCGATAGGCATTTCAGATATAGGTGTCGATAGGCATTTCAGATATAGGTGTCGATAGGCATTTCAGATATAGGTGCCGATAGGCATTTCAGATATAGTTGCCGATTTGCATTTTAAAAATAGGTGCCGATAGGCATTTCAGATATAGAAGCCGATAGGCATTTCAAATATAGGTGCCGATAGGCATTCCAGATATGGTTGCCGATAGGCATTTCAAATATAGGTGCTGATAGGCATTTCAGATGTAGTTTCCGATAGGCATTTCAAAAATAGGTGTCGATAGGCATTTTAGATATAATGGTCGATAGGCATTTCAGATATAGGTGTCGATAGGCATTTCAGATATAGGTGTCGATAGGCATTTCAGATATAGGTGTCGATAGGCATTTCAGATATAGGTGTCGATAGGCATTTTAGATATAGGTGTCGATAGGCATTTCAGATATAGGTGCCGATAGGCATTTCAGATATAGTTGCCGATTGGCATTTTAAAAATAGGTGCTGATAGGCATTTCAGATATAGAAGTCGATAGGCATTTCAAATATAGGTGCCGATAGGCATTCCAGATATGGTTGCCGATAGGCATTTCAAATATAGGTGCTGATAGACATTTCAGATGTAGTTTCCGATAGGCAATTCAAAAATAGATGTCGATAGGCATTTCAGATATAGGTGTCGATAGGCATTTCAGATATAGGTGTCGATAGGCATTTCAGATATAGGTGTCGATAGGCATTTCAGATATAGGTGTCGATAGGCATTTTAGATATAGGTGTCGATAGGCATTTCAGATATAGGTGCCGATAGGCATTTCAGTTATAGGTGTCGATAGGCATTTCAGATATAGGTGCCGATAGGCATTTCAGATATAGTTGCCGATTGGCATTTTAAAAATAGGTGCCGATTGGCATTTCAGATATAGAAGCCGATAGGCATTTTAAATATAGGTGCCGATAGGCATTCCTGATATGGTTGCCGATAGGCATTTCAAATATAGGTGCTGATAGGCATTTCAGATGTAGTTTCCGATAGGCATTTCAAAAATAGGTGTCGATAGGCATTTCAGATATAGGTGTCGATAGGCATTTCAGATATAGGTGTCGATAGGCATTTCAGATATAGGTGTCGATAGGCATTTCAGATATAGGTGCCGATAGGCATTTCAGATATAGTTGCCGATTTGCATTTTAAAAATAGGTGCCGATAGGCATTTCAGATATAGAAGCCGATAGGCATTTCAAATATAGGTGCCGATAGGCATTCCAGATATGGTTGCCGATAGGCATTTCAAATATAGGTGCTGATAGGCATTTCAGATGTAGTTTCCGATAGGCATTTAAAAAATAGGTGTCGATAGGCATTTCAGATATAGGTGTCGATAGGCATTTCAGATATAGGTGTCGATAGGCATTTCAGATATAGGTGTCGATAGGCATTTCAGATATAGGTGCCGATAGGCATTTCAGATATAGTTGCCGATTTGCATTTTAAAAATAGGTGCCGATAGGCATTTCAGATATAGAAGCCGATAGGCATTTCAAATATAGGTGCCGATAGGCATTCCAGATATGGTTGCCGATAGGCATTTCAAATATAGGTGCTGATAGGCATTTCAGATGTAGTTTCCGATAGGCATTTCAAAAATAGGTGTCGATAGGCATTTTAGATATAGGTGTCGATAGGCATTTCAGATATAGGTGTCGATAGGCATTTCAGATATAGGTGTCCGATAGGCATTTCAGATATAGTTGCCGATTGGCATTTAGATATAGGTGTCGATAGGCATTTTAGATATAGGTGTCGATAGGCATTTCAGATATAGGTGCCGATAGGCATTTCAGATATAGTTGCCGATTGGCATTTTAAAAATAGGTGCTGATAGGCATTTCAGATATAGAAGTCGATAGGCATTTCAAATATAGGTGCCGATAGGCATTCCAGATATGGTTGCCGATAGGCATTTCAAATATAGGTGCTGATAGACATTTCAGATGTAGTTTCCGATAGGCAATTCAAAAATAGATGTCGATAGGCATTTCAGATATAGGTGTCGATAGGCATTTCAGATATAGGTGTCGATAGGCATTTCAGATATAGGTGTCGATAGGCATTTCAGATATAGGTGTCGATAGGCATTTTAGATATAGGTGTCGATAGGCATTTCAGATATAGGTGCCGATAGGCATTTCAGTTATAGGTGTCGATAGGCATTTCAGATATAGGTGCCGATAGGCATTTCAGATATAGTTGCCGATTGGCATTTTAAAAATAGGTGCCGATTGGCATTTCAGATATAGAAGCCGATAGGCATTTTAAATATAGGTGCCGATAGGCATTCCTGATATGGTTGCCGATAGGCATTTCAAATATAGGTGCTGATAGGCATTTCAGATGTAGTTTCCGATAGGCATTTCAAAAATAGGTGTCGATAGGCATTTCAGATATAGGTGTCGATAGGCATTTCAGATATAGGTGTCGATAGGCATTTCAGATATAGGTGTCGATAGGCATTTCAGATATAGGTGTCGATAGGCATTTCAGATATAGGTGTCGATAGGCATTTCAGATATAGGTGTCGATAGGCATTTCAGATATAGGTGTCGATAGGCATTTCAGATATAGGTGCCGATAGGCATTTCAGATATAGTTGCCGATTGGCATTTTAAAAATAGGTGCCGATAGGCATTTCAGATATAGAAGCCGATAGGCATTTCAAATATAGGTGCCGATAGGCATTCCAGATATGGTTGCCGATAGGCATTTCAAATATAGGTGCTGATAGGCATTTCAGATGTAGTTTCCGATAGGCATTTCCAAAATAGGTGTCGATAGGCATTTTAGATATAGGGTGTCGATAGGCATTTCAGATATAGGTGTCGATAGGCATTTCAGATATAGGTGTCGATAGGCATTTCAGATATAGGTGTCGATAGGCATTTCAGATATAGGTGTCGATAGGCATTTCAGATATAGGTGTCGATAGGCATTTCAGATATAGGTGTCGATAGGCATTTCAGATATATGTGCCGATAGGCATTTCAGATATAGTTGCCGATTGGCATTTTAAAAATAGGTGCCGATAGGCATTTCAGATATAGAAGCCGATAGGCATTTCAAATATAGGTGCCGATAGGCATTCCAGATATGGTTGCCGATAGGCATTTCAAATATAGGTGCTGATAGGCATTTCAGATGTAGTTTCCGATAGGCATTTCAAAAATAGTTGTCGATAGGCATTTCAGATATAGGTGTCGATAGGCATTTCAGATATAGGTGTCGATAGGCATTTCAGATATAGGTGTCGATAGGCATTTCAGATATAGGTGTCGATAGGCATTTCAGATAAAGGTGTCGATAGGCATTTCAGATATAGGTGTCGATAGGCATTTCAGATATAGGTGTCGATAGGCATTTCAGATATAGGTGCCGATAGGCATTTCAGATATAGTTGCCGATTGGCATTTTAAAAATAGGTGCCGATAGGCATTTCAGATATAGAAGCCGATAGGCATTTCAAATTATAGGTGCCGATAGGCATTCCAGATATGGTTGCCGATAGGCATTTCAAATATAGGTGCTGATAGGCATTTCAGATGTAGTTTCCGATAGGCATTTCAAAAATAGGTGTCGATAGGCATTTCAGATATAGGTGTCGATAGGCATTTCAGATATCGGTGTCGATAGGCATTTCAGATATAGGTGTCGATAGGCATTTCAGATATAGGTGTCGATAGGCATTTCATATATAGGTGTCGATAGGCATTTCAGATATAGATGTCGATAGGCATTTCAGATATAGGTGTCGATAGGCATTTCAGATATAGGTGTCGATAGGCATTTCAGATATAGGTGCCGATAGGCATTTCAGATATAGTTGCCGATTGGCATTTTAAAAATAGGTGCCGATAGGCATTTCAGATATAGAAGCCGATAGGCATTTCAAATATAGGTGCCGATAGGCATTCCAGATATGGTTGCCGATAGGCATTTCAAATATAGGTGCTGATAGGCATTTCAGATGTAGTTTCCGATAGGCATTTCCAAAATAGGTGTCGATAGGCATTTCAGATATAGGTGTCGATAGGCATTTCAGATATAGGTGTCGATAGGCATTTCAGATATAGGTGTCGATAGGCATTTCAGATATAGGTGTCGATAGGCATTTCAGATATAGGTGTCGATAGGCATTTCAGATATAGGTGTCGATAGGCATTTCAGATATAGGTGCCGATAGGCATTTCAGATATAGTTGCCGATTTGCATTTTAAAAATAGGTGCCGATAGGCATTTCAGATATAGAAGCCGATAGGCATTTCAAATATAGGTGCCGATAGGCATTCCAGATATGGTTGCCGATAGGCATTTCAAATATAGGTGCTGATAGGCATTTCAGATGTAGTTTCCGATAGGCATTTAAAAAATAGGTGTCGATAGGCATTTCAGATATAGGTGTCGATAGGCATTTCAGATATAGGTGTCGATAGGCATTTCAGATATAGGTGTCGATAGGCATTTCAGATATAGGTGCCGATAGGCATTTCAGATATAGTTGCCGATTTGCATTTTAAAAATAGGTGCCGATAGGCATTTCAGATATAGAAGCCGATAGGCATTTCAAATATAGGTGCCGATAGGCATTCCAGATATGGTTGCCGATAGGCATTTCAAATATAGGTGCTGATAGGCATTTCAGATGTAGTTTCCGATAGGCATTTCAAAAATAGGTGTCGATAGGCATTTTAGATATAATGGTCGATAGGCATTTCAGATATAGGTGTCGATAGGCATTTCAGATATAGGTGTCGATAGGCATTTCAGATATAGGTGTCGATAGGCATTTCAGATATAGGTGTCGATAGGCATTTTAGATATAGGTGTCGATAGGCATTTCAGATATAGGTGCCGATAGGCATTTCAGATATAGTTGCCGATTGGCATTTTAAAAAATAGGTGCTGATAGGCATTTCAGATATAGAAGTCGATAGGCATTTCAAATATAGGTGCCGATAGGCATTCCAGATATGGTTGCCGATAGGCATTTCAAATATAGGTGCTGATAGACATTTCAGATGTAGTTTCCGATAGGCAATTCAAAAATAGATGTCGATAGGCATTTCAGATATAGGTGTCGATAGGCATTTCAGATATAGGTGTCGATAGGCATTTCAGATATAGGTGTCGATAGGCATTTCAGATATAGGTGTCGATAGGCATTTTAGATATAGGTGTCGATAGGCATTTCAGATATAGGTGCCGATAGGCATTTCAGTTATAGGTGTCGATAGGCATTTCAGATATAGGTGCCGATAGGCATTTCAGATATAGTTGCCGATTGGCATTTTAAAAATAGGTGCCGATTGGCATTTCAGATATAGAAGCCGATAGGCATTTTAAATATAGGTGCCGATAGGCATTCCTGATATGGTTGCCGATAGGCATTTCAAATATAGGTGCTGATAGGCATTTCAGATGTAGTTTCCGATAGGCATTTCAAAAATAGGTGTCGATAGGCATTTCAGATATAGGTGTCGATAGGCATTTCAGATATAGGTGTCGATAGGCATTTCAGATATAGGTGTCGATAGGCATTTCAGATATAGGTGCCGATAGGCATTTCAGATATAGTTGCCGATTTGCATTTTAAAAATAGGTGCCGATAGGCATTTCATATATAGAAGCCGATAGGCATTTCAAATATAGGTGCCGATAGGCATTCCAGATATGGTTGCCGATAGGCATTTCAAATATAGGTGCTGATAGGCATTTCAGATGTAGTTTCCGATAGGCATTTAAAAAATAGGTGTCGATAGGCATTTCAGATATAGGTGTCGATAGGCATTTCAGATATAGGTGTCGATAGGCATTTCAGATATAGGTGTCGATAGGCATT